>JAJIZL010031000.1:109149-139267 GCA_023969395.1 Amblyomma maculatum
GTAAATTGACGTATCTACCCTACTAGCTTCGTCGTACTACAGCAGTGGTGGCACAAACGCATCGCTACGCCGGCAGTTCTCAATTTCTTGAGGTTGACTGGGGCGGAGTCGTGGGGGGTCGACTGCAAATTCGCGGAGGCCAATTCGTCGGTACGTCGGTACGTTGTTCGCAGTCCTCCAGGCATCGCACTTACTACGGCTTGGGGGTAGTTGGTAGGCTTGGCTGGCAGGAGCCAAGGCGTGGATTTCAGGAACAGCACGGTAGAGGCGAGGGCTTGGAAAGTCCCGTCGGGGCGCAGGTTAACGTAATGCTGCAGCACCATTGATGTCGTTTCTTGTGTAGGAGCTGTCGGAACTGCCGCTTGAGGAACACCCAGCACCTACTAGAGTTCTTCACGGACGACTTTCGTGAGCGTCGGTTACTGACAAAGTTCCTCTCGGACGATCACACGGATGAGGTCGCGAAGGCTTTCTCCGCTCGTTGATGCGCTGCTGTAGGGGCTTGCGCTGACCGGATGCAGTGATTGATTATAGTGGCGCGTCCGGGTGTCCATCGTCTTCTCGATGGTCGATGCTTCACTTTCAAATTCGTCCACAGTTTTCGGTGGATTCGGTGCAAGTGTTGCAATGACTCTTTAATGTCTGGCATTAAAAATTTCACTCTCGCACTTTCAGCCATGTTAAGGTCGGCGCGGCGAAACAGGCGCTTCATCTCCTTATGTAAACCAGGACTGGCTCATTTGCGAGTTAAATTCTTGATTGAAGGATGGTCTTGGCTCTTTCCTTCCGAATGACACTTCCAAAGGCAGTCAAAAATGCCTTCTTGAAAATCTCCCAACCCTTCAAACCTGCTTTGTGATTTTCGAACCCTATACGGTAGATCCTTCAAGAGCAAAATAGACTTGCCTTACTTTCGCTTCACCGTTCCAGCCGTTCAATGCTGACACAAAGTGGAAAAGGACCATCCACTCTTC
Source organism: Amblyomma maculatum (assembly GCA_023969395.1). Classification (NCBI taxonomy): domain Eukaryota; kingdom Metazoa; phylum Arthropoda; class Arachnida; order Ixodida; family Ixodidae; genus Amblyomma; species Amblyomma maculatum. The sequence goes on from JAJIZL010031000.1 coordinate 110,124, forward strand.
TGCATCTTGAATGGGCACTCATTGGAAGATGGGGGGCTCCCGGGGCTCCACGAAGTCAATTCGTGCTGTTGGCTAGAGCATTTCCAAAGTTGATGCCTTCCGGTGTCGATGGGGTCAGGAAGCAGACCGTGCTCGAGTTGGAGCCCTTGAATCGGTGGCTGGATCGGTGACCTGAAGGCTGGTCCCCCAGGACAACAGGAACAAGGCTGGGGTTTTCGCTTGAAGGATCAAGGGCAGAACCACCACCAGATGTCACGTGGTGGTGACAAGGTCGATGATACAAATAAATTGCACTGAAGAAACTCTGTTATGGTGACGCGCCCGCAAAAGAACTACGCGATTCGGCGGCGGCGATAGCAACAATCGTGATCAGCTGTCGTCGAACAAAGGATGCCAGTTACACTCTTCAGCACTGAATTTAAAGGCAGGGAGGAAAGATCCCGATAAAGCGTCAAACGGTACTAGCATGACCTGGAGCATTGCAGAAGCACACGCGAGAAACTGGAATCTTCGAGATACGTCACGACGCATCTTTCGCGACGAAGAAAATGATAATGCTTCGTCTCGCGACAACGCGCATGAACAAATACGGAATACAAAATGGATAAGTGCGCTAGAATCACAATAGTAAGGCCGCATGCCATTGGCTGTCGAACAAGAGCAAGTAAATATTTAACCAGTTTGTGGCTATATATATACCGGACATCGCAGCCATCCTGGTAAAAGTATTACATGAATGGAATGGGCCCTTACCCAGATTAACCAATCGCCGATTCAGAGCCGTCAGAGTCGCCTATGCTTCCATCCAGGCATTGTTTTGTTCACCAAACATAAATATTCAGTAAGAACTAATTAGCTAGTTTTTATTATTATTTTCAGAGAAAAACTCTCTCTACAAAAGCTTTACATCACGAAAAAATCTAGCTACTTTAGGTCTATAACGCTACGACTTAGGCCGCCATGTTTATAGACAATAAATGTATGCTGTACCGTGATCAGCTGTCATTTTTACTGATTCGCCAAGTGCGTACAGCCCCCTTCATTGTAGAAATCACGGCCGACAAAAGTCGATTTTTTTATGTCGGATGCATCTCGATGCTTTAAAGGTACTCCACAGTAATGAGGATTTTGCTATTATGCTAAGCTTCGTTTTTGGCTAACGATTATGGCTACGTAGACGCTAGTTGTCATCGACTTGTTGGGCAATAACACGGCGCTCAGTCGGGGACACCCGATACAGCCGCTGATGGAGAGGTGGGTGAGCGCCAGTGTCAATGAGGTGAGTAACGGTCGTTGTGCGGCCCAAGGAAGATTGCGAAATGTCGAAGGAGGAGCGGAATTGGTGTAGAAGGTCAAGAAGTTGTTCTCGGTGGCGCGGCTCTAGAGCGCTGTCCACAGAATGGTCAAAAAGATCCCGCTGTAGCGGATCTGAAGCCAAACGAGTTGGAGTCAAGGCGTCAACTTGGCAAACAGGGAATGACAAATCATCAAAGGCGAACAGAAGGTCCACGGGCTCGATGCGGCCGTGGCACTCCCCTTCGATCAACATAGCGGGAGACGCAAGAGGATTGGCTACCAGAAGTGTGCTAGCGCCGTTGTTCATGTCAAGGACAGCAAACGGCAGCGGTATGTGGCGGCGGCGGCAGACAACGTTAGAGGGCACAAAGAGGACTGTCGCGGCGGTGGTAAAAGAGGCAGTGAGGGGAACCAGAACAGCGCTAACGGGTGGGATGGTTGTGTCATGAGCTACGAGGAGTTTGGTCGCAAAACGAGGACACGGCTTGTGGAGCAGGGCATCAGACGGTGCATCACTCGATTCAATGAGCTCTACTTGAGGACTGGCGCAGTCAATGATAGCATGATGCTGGGACAGGAAATCCCAGCCGAGAATGATGTCATGAGAACATGTGGGGAGAACGACGAATTCGATGATGTACAAGGCTGCAGCAATGACGACGCGAGCAGTGCAGATAGGTGTCGGCTGTATACTGTGTACGGATGCGGTACGAAGCGATAGTCCCTCGAGAGGCGTAGTCACCTTTCGGATGGAGCGGCAGAGTTTTTGGCTGATAACTGATACAGCGGCACGCGTGTCGACGAGCGCAAGAGTATGAACACCTTCAACGATGACAGGAATAACATTCGCGGGATTAAGTGGAGGACTTTGAATTTCTGTCGAATGCGCAGTTCGTGCCTCGCGAACTGCGGTGTTTAGTTTTCCGGCTGGGTAACGGGTCGTCGGCGCATTGGCGAAATGGAGCGGCGACGTGGCGATGGCGAACCACGAGGGAGGAAGTCCGGAGTATCAGGGGGTGCTGTTGGAGGACCCGATGGGACTGGGAACTGGGGGGCCAAATAAGGTGGCGCAGGCCGTGCAGCAAAGGCCATATGTATTCGGCGCCGGCAGTAGCGTGTAGTGTGTCCAGGGATGCCGCAGTGGTAGCAAATAGGCCTGTTGTCTGCAGTGCGCCATGGAGATGATGTCTGACGCAAGGGGGGAGCAAAAGCTGTTGGTGCGGACCGCATGAGGGGCGAAGCATAGGCATATTCTGGCTCAGGCGGTGGACTTGAAGTGCCTTCGGCATACGTGCGACGCAATACTTGAGGAGGAGCCGGCGCGAATGCTGGAGCGTAGCTCAGTGGCGCAACGCCGGACGATGAAACTGGGCGTGAGTAACGGCATTGAGGGTGCGACCGGAGCTGATTAAGGAACAGGATTAGGGAGGACTTCAGATACATGCTGCTGGATTGCATGGCGAAGCTCCGGAACAAGGCCAGTTGTTGACGACTCCTTAACATATGGCTGTAGGGACAGTTGTCGCGCGACCTCCTGATGTCTTCAGAGAGGCTAGATGACTCCCTCTCCGCGGCTAATCCAGCGAGTGATGCATGAGGCTGGCGAATCAAAGCACGCTCCTTGCTGAGTTCGTCGTAACTTTGACAGAGGTCATAGATTTCCTTGACCGTATTGGGGCCTTTGGCGATAAGCATGTTGAAAGCGCCGGCATCAATCCCTGTGAGGACATGACGTATCTTAACGGCCTTGGTCATGGTCGGGTCAACGCGGCGACACAAATCAAGATTGTCCTCAATATAACTGGTGAACGTTTCACCGGGCAGCTGTAGTCGCGATCGAAGACGCTGTTCCGCGCGGAGTTTTCGGACGGCGGGGCGGCCAAAGACATCAGAAAATTTCGTCTTGAAATTCGCCCAGGTGGCAAAGTCCGACTCGTGGTTTCGAAGCCACAGATTAGCTACGCCGCTCAAGTAAAAGATGACATTGTTGAGCTTACGGTTGTCGTCACAGTTATTGTGACGGCTGACCCGTTCGTAAGTGGTCAGCCAATCGTCGACGTCGTCATCGCTGCTTCCACTGAAGGTAGCCGGGTCCCGTTGACGAAGCGCACCTGTGCAGGTGACGGGCGGAGGCAGGTGCAATGAAGTCGGCTCCGTCATTGGGGTAGTCAATGTTCTGCTGCGAAGTTCCAGGGCGAGATGGGTACAGGGAACCTCAGATTGACCTCCACCAAGTGAAATGTGGATTTAATGGTTGGTTGGAACGTCTAGCGCTGGCAGTACTTTGGGCACAGCAGGATCGAATTACCAGCCGCAGGGCACAGCTTCAGCGCGAGCGAGGTGGGCGCCGGAGACAAGCGATGGTGATGGCGATGCCACAGCGTTTTCTGTTCTTTGTCTTCTTTACATTCTTCTTTACAATAGTACTAATTTAAGTTTGCTCCATTCGTACTCCACCGGCATGCGCTAATGATTTACTATGTCTTTCGCATTCAAAATATATTGCGTTGGTTAATGCAAAAACCAATATAGTGGCCGTGAGAATGTTGCACGGCCAGAGTAGGGCCATTTGCCGAAAAGAGATTGAAGTAGGGAATGGTAGTTTTGGAAAGACATTCTTCAATATACAAGTAATTAGTGAGGTACGATAATGCATAATTTTAGATACATTTACTTTAAACACTTGGTAACTATAAAAAAGCGTTAGGAAAGCAAATGAATAAAGAAGATTTCATTGAAGCCGACCTTAAAACCTTGTTGCACACTATTTCAGCTGATGAAAAAAAGAAAAATAGTGGTATTAATACCAGGCTATATTTCCGCCAGATTCCAGGCCGTGTCGAGCTCTATGCGGTAAATTAACAAAATATAGTGTATTTTAGATGTGTCCACCACGATATATAGAACTAATGTCAATATTCACTGCTCAGGATATTTCCTTCATGCTCGAGAAAGTTTAGGTTTGGAGGCGCGTCTATTGAATTGCCGTTCAGTGAAACACTCCGAAATATAGAACTGGTTATTGTGCCTTGCTAAAGTTGCTTTCTAGTAATTGCACCTCTCGACCTTTTGCGCACCGATCCGGGTCTGCTGTGCTGACTTGAGCACCTGGTGGCAAGGCTATCACAGGAGGAGCGCATGGTGCGTTGAATCTCAATTTCGCGTAAAAGTGGACTTTGATCTTGAGCGCTTGTTTCAAACCGCTGCAGTTCTCTCATGAGGGGAGGCAATCGCTCACTGTATAGCTTCGCAGGCTCTAAAGCCAACCGTGTTGGTGGAAAGTTTGGTGCTGTTCTCGCGTGACCTTCTCTGGTGCTGAAGAAGACGGTGAAATCAGTGCAACATGCGTTAAGGTATTTCGTTTTTGTGCTCCAGTAAAAGAGTCAGGCCTCTTATGATAAATTGTGATCTTTCCTAAGGCAAGGTCCACCCCCTCTTTCCGAACCGCATTTATGTGAACCTTTACAGAGGGCACGTGACCTGCGAGTGCTAAATGCAACGGCAAGGGATGAGAAGCTTCATTCGTGTTTCGTCTTTCACTTGTCCCTGTTTATCAAGTAGCGCAGTATTCCCGAGTATGAGGAGCCCCAAGGCGGAAGCACAAATGTTCGCCTTTTTAATACATGGCAAGCACGATAAATGCCAGCTCGATCTCAACAATTGTTGACTCATAATCGGCGCTTATGTCATTACGTATTATAGCTCTACCAATTTCGATTCTTGGAGCACAGTTTTGAAATCAATACAGGCTACCTTTGTAAAATAAAAGCCCGTATGATTATTATGATGACCCGTATATCGTTACACACCTTTTTTCAACTTTCTATTGCATCCAGGCCTTAAAGATAAATAAAAAGGCAATTTCCTCTCTTTTCTTGCTGTTGCCCCGCCAGCAGTTTAATATTTTGAAAGGAATGAATAAAATAATAAAGCCTTCATTTGATTGAAGGGATGGCAGTCGGTTATTGTTTGGGTAGTTGGGGAGTTAGAAGGGATGGGAGTGTAGCTTTACGCTTCCTCACGGTTGTTCAAGCTAATTCGCATTGCTTGCCATGCTGGCGATCTGCGCATTGTAAGTCGTCCTCTCTTAAACTACTTGAAGCAGGCCGCTATTACTACCATAGGTGGCAATGTGTTTTGTGGTGCTTGATACTATCTGATGTGTTAGGTTAGGCATGTCGGTGAAATATGCATAATTTTGTTTCTTCGTCGTGAAAAAGACGCGCATTGCCATATAAGATGTTTTAGATCTGCTGTACATTGTTTCTGACACTGGGTGCTAATGTTGTGTTTGAGTGTTTTGTGTCTGCCGAGAAACAACCTGGGAAGTATGTGTGGTGTACAGGCTGCGTATAACATTACTTTGTTCATAAATATCTTTTGTGGTCGAGTGGGCCCCTTCATATTGTTAGGCACCGGCGTTGGTGCTGCTTCATATAATGTAGGCCTGCTGTCGTGTTTCCTTTCGATTTGTCAGTAGTGCATAATTGCTCTGCTAGGGGAGCATTTAGTGAGTATTTTTGGTAGGAATTTGAGGCTATCAATTTAGGTATGGAGTTGGGGTGTGGGACGTTCTACCTCTAACATATCTATTTATTAGATACTGGTGCTCTGTTCCGAAGCTTTGCCATAAAGCCTAATAGGTGCTTTTTGAAGGAAGCTGCATATCCAATTGTATATTTTTTGGCAGGAATTTCTCTTTCCTAATTCTTGTAGGATTACCTTTTGTTTTACATTGTCGAATGCTTTGCGCATATCAACCACGAGCATGCAATCTGGTGTCTGCGAGACCTGCAGTTTATTAGCCTGTGGAGCAGCCCAAGGCAGTCATGCGTGCCCATAGTCGGCTGAAATCTTGCCTGAGCTGGATGTAAGACAGGCTTTACGTATTCGATGTAATATATTATTCTGGCTATAAATTGCTCTATCAGTTTGGAGACGGGTGACGTCATAGCTATTGCCCGTAGGTTGTCTGGTATTGTCTGGTCCTCCTGATTTCGGTATAGAGTAGATCAGTGATAGTTTGGGTGCATATGGCACCAGTCCTTATTCATATGAATCGTTTATGATAGCTACGAGCTGAATTTGCGCTTCATCGCAGAGGGTTTTTTATGTCCTGCCATGCTACTCCGTCGTGTCCGGGGGCCGATGTCGGTTTGACGTGGGGTAGCACTGCCAGTAGCTCGCCAAATATAAATGGTGTTTCAAGTTCCACCATTGTTTTGTCATGATTGTCGGCAGTTACTGACATTCTAGTGAAAATGAAGAAGAAATGGGCATGGGCAGGACATGTAGTGCGAAGAGAGGATAACGGATGGTCGCTTAGGGTAACAAACTGAATTCCAAGGGAAGGAAAGCGTAATAGGGGGCGGCAGAAGGTTAGGTAAGCGGATGAGGTTAAGAAGTTCGCAGGGACAAGTGGATGCAGCTAGCACAGAAGCAGATTAATTGGAGAAATATGGGAGAGGCCTTCGCCCTGCAGTGGGTATATTCAGCCTGATGATGATGATTGTCGGCAATGGTGGCGGGGGTATTTCAGAAGCATATGGGAAGAACGTGTGGATAACCTTTTCGTTGAGTACGGCAGAGTTCCCACGTAGGAACAGCTCTTCAAGCATTGGTACTATTCGCTTTTCCTCCAGCAGGCTTCGCTGAATTCCACAAAATGTTTTAATGGCGGGTTCGTAGCCAAACGTCGCACGAGTGCTGTCTTTGATGTGTCAATACTGGCGCTTCATGTACCATTCCGGCACTTTTTCGACCGTACTGAGTTAATGACTGATTTATATTGCTGAAGGCTGGGTCATCCCAGTATGGGATTATATTGTTTACAATATGCAGGCAATTATCTTAAATAAGCTAAAAACGTGACTCAAACATGAAGCTCCCGCACGGGGCCCAGAAAGCACTGCCTTGCGTTACGTCACATGATGAAATGACAGGCGTACAGCTGCGCCGCATGCACCTGCTGCCGTTCTGCCGAGGTGTGCGAACTTCAATCACTGTAGCGTACGCTACCATGTGAAAAATAGTATGTGATGTCGGTGAGACGCCCTCGGTGTCATCGGGAAGGGACAGCTAGGGCTTCAGAGCTCTTCAAATGCAATAAAAAGGCACAAGCAATATTTGGCATTAATGGCGGAAGAGGGCAGAACAAGTGAGCGGTCTTGATTGTGGCTTAATTATGAAGCCGTATTAAGCATTATTTCCCTAGAATTTTAAGCCATATATTCGCTCATAAACCCCAATGCAAGTGGCTGGCATATATGAGGCTGACCGGTCGTTAATACAAATTCCCTTTTTTTCTCGAATGCCGAGCCTACGTCAGCCTCGCTACAATTGAGATTATTGTCCACAAAGCAATACCCCTTCCACATAAAAATTTAATGTCATATTCACCGAAAGGCATATATTCAGTTTAATAGAATTATTTCTATGCACTGCGGCACGACCAAACCTAACGTGCCTTTGCAAACAATGGCAATTGCGATGAACAACAATTAGAGCGCGCACAAAATTTTATCGGCCTTGGATACGTTACGAAAATGATTGCTCTCTAAGCGAAAGCAGCTCAAAAATTCCCGTTGTCGTCTTACACGTCATACGTAACAAACCTGTTGATCACGACTATGCATTGATATGGGGCTGAAACGTGGAGGCTAATCAAGAGAGTTCTACTTAAGTTGCGGACAACCCAGAGGGCTATGGAACGAAAAATGGTACGGGTAACATTAAGAGATAGGAAGCGTGCAGAGTGGGTCAGAGAAATAACTCAAGTTACCGACATTCTAGTTGAAATTAGGAAGAAGAAATGGGCATGCGCAGGACATGTAGTGCGAAGAGAGGATAACCGATGGTCGCTTAGGGTAACAAACTGGATTTCAAGGGAAGTAAAGCGTAGCAAGGGGCGGCAGAAAGTTAGGTGGGCGGATGAGGTTAAGTTCGCAGGGGTCAAGTGGATGCAGCTAGCACAGAACCGGGTTAAGTGGAGAAATATGAAAGAGGCTTTCGCCCTGCGGTGGGAATAGTCAGGCTGATGATGATGATGATAATGATGGTGCATTGCGAAGCTCACCGGTGGTGTCGGCGTTAGTGCGGAATTGCGTGAAAGGTGCGCCGAGCCCGGTGGCAAAATTGTAAAACGGATAGGCTGGTCGCATGCTTTTTCAACTACGTGCACTCTGCGCACTAAAGCAAGTTTCAAAAGCAACAAATCATACAGGCATTCCTAATAGTGTCGCGGCAGACTAATACAACCTTCGAGAGTACGCGTCCGACGACGCAGCATGTAGCTCCGTTCCGTCCTCGCAATGTCGTTTGTTTGGCGTAATAAATGTTAAGTGGTACATCAAAATAAGACCCACCCCAGCCAAATCATATAAGTAGACCAGAATTTCACAACACTTGCTGCACTGAATGCAGTGAGCGTACCGTAATGATGCTACTCGCGAGAGCGGCGGTCAACAGCGCTCTGTCTTTAAGCTACGTCCTAGGTGTCGCTAGGCCTAAACTGTTTCACACCGAAGGTGCAGCGGACGGCGCTTCGGAATTGTTCAGCCCTATTGTAAATGGTATGTTCCTGAAATAGCGTTATTGCCAACCTAACTGTCTCAGAGTAAAAGAAATATGTAATCTCGGTGATGCCTTAGAAGCGGCGCTAGAGAACGAGATCGGAGCAGCTGAGCCACAAATTAGCAACTGGGGGTGCGAGAATTTCGCTTACGTGATAGTTATCCCCAAGATCTTGTTGCGGATCAGCAATCCTCAATAACGGTTTTTTCTGCACAAATATTTATCCCGTTGCGTATTATTTAAGAGACCAAGATATTTTAGCATGCTTTTTTATCTGAAGGTGACTTGCAAACAGACCGCCTTACAGGCATCTTAGGCCTGCGGCAGGCGGTTTAGCCCATGCCTTGTGCGGAATTATTGCCGGCATGGCATCCAATTTCAAGTATCTCGTAGTACTTGCGAGGCCAAACTCTTTAATCAGAGCAATTCTTTGTTGGTAACAGGTCGGTGTAAGATGTTTCGAGAATACTTCGTTCTCAAGTGGAGATGGGGCGCCGAATCGCATGATTCAATCAATCTGTCGCGAAGCTCTTTTTTTAGAAATCCGTGAAAAATCACTGTGTTGTTTCTTCGTAGAATAACTAGTGCAGCCAGCAACACAACACTACCTTAGTGAAAAATCCCGTATTGCGCCAAACGGGTTCTAAACGGTCCTGTATTATCCTGTATAAATTTCATACCGGTGTTACTAGTTTTGTATGAAGCTTAACCAAGTTCATACCGGACATCTCAGTCCGGATGGTCGAGTACGGTGTGGAGTTAATACAGGACAGACCATATCCGTATGCATCTCATACAGGGCATCCCAACCAGAATGGGTATAAAACAGGGCGAAAAAGACATGCATTGAGCTCATATACAAGACAGGGTATGTCCGGTTATGAAACCGGACATACCCTGTAGAAAAAACCGTTATTGAGGATTGCTGATCCGCAACAAGATCTTGGGGATAACTACCACATAAGCGAAATTCTCGCAGCTCCCAGCTGCTAATTTGTGGCTCAGCTGATCCGATCTCGTTCTCTAGCACCGCTTCTAAGGCATCACCGAGATTACATCTTTCTTTTACTCTGAGACAGTTAGGTTGGCAATAACGCTATTTCAAGAACATACCATTTACTATAGGGCTGAACAATTCCGAAGCGCCGTCCGCTGCACCTTCGGTGTGAAACAGTTTAGGCCTCGCGACACCTAGGACGTAGCTTAAAGCCAGAGCGCTGTTGACCGCCGCTCTCGCGAGTAGCATCATTACGGTACGCTCACTGCATTCAGTGCAGCAAGTGTTGTGAAATTCTGGTCTACTTATATGATTTGGCTGGGGTGGGTCTTATTTTGATGTACCACTTAACATTTATTACGCCGATCAAACGACATTGCGAGGACGGAACGGAGCTACATGATGCGTCGTCGGGCGCGTACTCTCGAAGGTTGTATTAGTCTGCCGCGACACTATTAGGAATGCCTGTATGATTTGTTGCTCTTGAAACTTGCTTTAGTGCGTTGAGTGCACGTAGTTGAAAAAGCATGCGTTTACGTGTTTACGTATGCAAAACATTTGATCGGAAGTAAATTCATTGACGTCGCTGCTCCGCTGACAGCAGATGAGGCTTAAACAAGCAGTATTACAAGCGTTGGTGCACCGCATATCTCTGCATGTAGCAAAATTTACATGCGTTCGAAGACGATGACAAAACACATCTACACTAGTAAATTGCGACATTCTGAGATTTTTCTGCAAGAAAGCGATGCATTGTAAAAATGTGGGACACGGATAACCCTTCATGATTGCCAGGAAAAGTATTCAGCGTGTTTAAAGGCCGATCGGTCAAGTACAACAACAAATTCTATACCCTATAAAAATACATAAAATATGAAAGAGCACTGTCGACTACATAAACAGCGATATAACCACCAAAACCGTATCGTGCAGTGGTTAAAGTGTCAGCTTGTTGGCCGTACGTAAAGACCGAAGTTCGAATCATGATGTGTGAATTATTTTATTTTCTTGTTTTTAGTTCTTTTTTCCATATGAAGTAGTGTTATTTTACAGCTCTGCATGCTTTTTCCAGCCTGACATCCAGTTTTTTTTTTTTTTCTAAAGCAAGGGCCGCGGACCAGACAGGAATTTACGGAATGAGAGCTCCGCGCGGTTTCATTTTAGTACAGCCTGTATCAATTAACCAGAAACCGGATGAACCCGTCATTATTAGAACTGATACCGGGCAGAGTATTTCTGCTTCTGAACAGAAGCCGGGCCGATCGATGAAGCTTAACCAGAATGACCATGCCAGACACGCCAGCGCACTAAATAAGTATGATACCAAACAACTTTTCTGCATATAACTTAGATGCAGCTATTCTGTATATAAAGAGCACGTTTCGTTTCACAAATGCCTCGAAATTACAAAGCCGTCGAAGTGTGCGCTAGCAAGCATATACGCGCATCGCGTCACTTTTGAGCGTACAACAGTCGCTGCAACTCGTACGATCTTGCGGTGCATCTTCATATCTGCGACTGAAGATCTGCCACCTTCAACGCGAATGTGGAAGCACGAACGTACCGTTTCGCTAGCGATGACAAAAATATGCTTGAGAAAAAATAAAGAAACATCGCTGACAATCGAAAGGTGCACAGGATAGCCGCACCACCGGTGACGCTTTCTCGAATGTTTACATATAGAAACCTCTAAGTCGGAAGTGTATTCATCCACGACGCTGATCCGCTGGTAGCATGTGAAGCTAAAAGTAAAGTATTACAACTATTAGTGCACCGGATATCTCTACGTAGGAAAATTTACAAGCGTTCGTAGACGATTAAAAACACATCAGCACTTGTAAATTGTGATATCTCGAGGTTTGCTGCAATAAACCGCCGCATTATAAAAATACAGGACTTTTGTGAACCCTCGTGATAGCCTGAAAAAAGATTCAGCATGTTTGAAGGGCGATCGGTGAATGACGGCCACAAATTCTGCAGCCAAGAAAAATATACAAAATAAGAAAGAGCAAATTTAGTTATATATTCTGAATCATAACCATTTTAACCATAACCCACCGTTGAATATTTTGGCGGAGCCGTCGCGAGTGTTATTGAAGTTCTCAAGACACAAGACGAAGTTCCTGAGTGGCTTTCGAGAATAGAAGTGTGGCTGCAAATGACTGATTTGTAATGGATCACGCAGACCAAATATTGTGTATTTGTCGGGTAATATTCCGCGTGTGTGTGTGGAGTAATGTTATTTATGTGTAAAATCTGATAAATTAGGCAAGAAAGAAAAAAGTGGTTAAGGTGCTAGTCTCAAGACCACGAAGACCAAAGTTCTATTCCTGCCTTGGCAATTAAGTTTTTTATTTGTTTATGTTCTATTTATTTTTTAAAATGTAGTAGGGTTATTTTATATTGTTGCATGCTTTTTCCAGCCTGGCTGCGCGTTTCTTTCCGGCAACGAGGGCCACCAACCATACAGGCCATTCCGCATAGCTCCACGTGGTTTCATTTCGGACTTTCCAGGGTAGAGTAGGAATTTCCTGAAATAGCCAACAATCCTGTATTCCAGATCCTGTTCATTAAAGCTGTATACGATTTCCTGTATGACTTTTATACAGGATTTTTCAGTAGGGTAGCTGTAGCCATCGCTGCAATGGCATCTTTTAAAGTGTAAGCTGAAAGGGAAAACAGTAGTTCCAAGATCAACGATGTTTCCAAGTAAGTTGTCGGTCGTATCTGCGCCATGCCAGGCTGTTTCAGAGTAGCGCCACTGTCGCCCTCCCCCGTGCCAGTAGCAGCTCATGGAATCGTAGAGGCGACGCCATACGTACAAGCCATGCTCAATGGGGCCGTTGGATTGTAGCTGTCGTCTGCACGAAAACCCCTGCACGAGTGCGATGTCATCAAATGCAGCGCTGGCCGTAAACATTCCCTGCCTCAGAGCGCAAGTCGCGGCTTCCGGAGCGATATCTTTCAAATTACTTTGCGGGAAAACTAAAGCGTCCTGAATTGTGCTTTTTTAAAGACGTAGTGTTGATGTTGAGATGGGCGCCTGATGTAAATTTTGTTTATATCTGTGAGCATCTAAATATGGCCGGATTTGCACTTTATGACTCATGAAATCCCGGTGGCGCTTTTCTTTCTTCCTGTATTGCTTCGTGAAGATGTTGATTTATTGCCACAATTTGGCAATGCGCCTATCAATGAGTGTGGTAGTGTCCTCGCATATTATTGTGTCTCGCGCCCTTGGCCATGCTGCCGCAACCACGGCACCGATTTGCGCGAAGTCCATGATGTTGCCACTATTGGCTGTCCGAAGCTGTTCCTAGTTGATGACAACCGTTTGCCTGTTTTCTCGAATCATTCTTCGGTTAAGAGCGATCAAAATTAGTAAATGGTCCCTTTCTCATGTTAGCTGTCTGTTCTACTTGCCATTGTCTGATGAGTCCTGGTGTGGACGTTGTACAATCGGGTGTCGTATCTTGTTGTCGGACATGTAGTCTTATGCACGTTGGAGTGTTCAGGGTGTTGTATATGTATAGATCAGACATTTCTACGGCGTCATGAAGCATCCGTCCCTTTTGATTCGCTCTGACGTAGCCCCAGTTCGGTGCTAAGCATTGAAATCTCCTCCCGCTACGATGAGGAGGCTTCCGGCTAGTGCCAGGACCTTAACAAGCCACTCGTATAAGTCCGTATTATTACTGCCACAAAGGGGCCTATAAAATGAATACTTTCACCATAGCTCACTGCCCAGAAGAATGTAGGTTAACGGCGACTACTTCTCTAAACTCATTACTTAGGTAGGGAAATTGTAATTCGGTTGCTGTACATTCGTTTTTTGCAAGGAGAGTAGCTTGACCCTGTGCAAGTTGGTTTCCGCTGTTCTGATGCAGTATGAACTAAGATAAAGGTTTGCTTGAAAAAAAAAATATTTAATAATAAACTTTTATGACATTTTGAAGGGAAATATTAATAAAGCAAACCTTTATCTCACAACGTAAGTTCTGTTCTGTGAAGTTTAGAGAAAACAAAAAATATATATATCGGCACCGTGATAGCTCAGGGCGATAGATTTGTCGGCCTTTATGCTCCTGGAGCTTATTGATAGCTAATAATTAATCCTGCTTTGTGGCATCGGTTCACTCTAAAACACAACTTTTGTATTGGCCCCCCAGCAACAGAAGAAACACAGCTGATAATTAACGGCGCAGTTCATTCGGTGTCCTCGCTGCAATCGGCATCACTCTTCTGATACTAGTAAAATACTACCCGGTGCAACGAGAAGACACTATAGGAAAGTCATGTCAAGAGGCGAACGCAAAGAAGATTGAAAAATTGACAGTCCATTAGACAATATTTATTTTATAGTAATATGCTCCTATTTATGGCTAAATGCAAATATAAGCTTATTTCCGGCTTGTGAGTATAATTTACGTTGTAGAGGACTTGTACCACGTTGTTGACATGTACAAATTTGACGCCAATAGAGTTTAACAGTTTTCAGTGCCTCGATTACAGTCAGAATAAATTAGCTAAAAGAGCATCTGCCTGAGATTTTGCAGATTTGCCTATGTTAACCACGCTAAGTAACAACTGATGCCAGCTGTTGCACTGCTGGCATCAGTTGTTACTTGCGGCTACAAGACAGATTTATAGAGAAGCTTTTTGAAGAACCCCTTCATGGATCAGTGCCTTGTCGTGGCGGAAGGGCTTCTGAAACTCGGCGAAGTCGTGAGCTCTGCTGTGTAGGGCCACCCAAGATAGACAAGTCACGGCAGAGAGTTCTCACAAAATGTGATTCACTGGAGAAGGTAATGGCAACCCACTCCAGTATTTCCTGCCAAGAAAACCCTATGGCCCGTCACAATAGCATTAATCATATGGCACCGGAAGATGAGCTAGTAGCTCCAGGGCGAAGGACGCGGCTGGGCTAAAGCCAAAAGGACGCTCATTTGTGATTGTGTCGGGAAGCGACCGGAGAGTCCGATGTTGCAAAGAGATATATCACATAGCAACATGGAATTTAAGATCTATGACGCAAGGTAAACTGGGTGTCGTCAAGCGAAAAATGGACTCATTGAAAATTGATATCTTCGGTATCAGCGAGCTCAAGTGGACCGGAATGGTAGAATTTAATTCCGGCGACCATTCTGTCTTTTATAGTGGCACGAATCCAGGAGAAGGAATGGGGTCGCTCTCACAGTAAACAGAAGAATGAGCAAAGCAGTGCTAGGGTACAACCCCAAAAATGACCGAATGATTTCACTTCGGATCCAAGGTCACCCTTTCAACATAACAGTTATCGAAGTCTATGCACCAACCACTACTGCTGAAGAAGCTGACGTTGAGAAATTTTATGCTGACCTGCAATGCCTTTTAGACTGCACCCACTCATCAGACGTCCTCTTTCTCATAGGAGACTAGAATCCTAAGGTGGGGAGTGAAGAAATATCCGGAATTACCAGCACGTTCGGTCTTGGTGAGCCAAATGAAGCTGGGCAGAGGCTAGTAGAGTTCTGTCAAGAAAACAACCTGATCATAGCGAATATCATTTTCAACAGCACAAGAGGCGCCTGTACACATGGACTTCACTGGACGGTCTTTACAGAATTCAGTTTGATTATATTCTTTGCCGGCAGAGATGGAAAAGCGCTATACAAGCAGTATAAACAAGGCATGGGGCCGATTGTGGCACCGATCATCAGCTTCTTGTTGCCAAATTTAGGCTTCGATTGAGGAAAACGAAGAAAACTAGAAGGCCTTTCAGGTATGATCTGGATCAAATTTCATCAGAATATGCTGTGGAAGTGAGGAATCGATTTCAAGAATTAGATCTAGAAAACAGAGAGCCTAAAGAGATGTGCACTGATGTTCGTGATGCAATACAAGAAGTTGCGACTAAGGTAGTTATAAAGCAAAAGAAATGCATGAAAGCAAACTCGTTATTCGTAGAGGCTTTGCAAATAGCTGTGGAAAGGAGGATGGCAAAAGTTATCGGGAAAGGAGAAAGATGCAGGGTTCTCAATGCGGACTTTCCGAAAAAAGCGATGAAAGAATGGCTTCCTGAACATACAGAGCCAAGCAGCTGGGGTCAACAGCCAACTGAGGAACTCAAGAGCTCTGTATAAGACACTCAAAGCTATCAAAGGAAGCTTCTGTGCTAATCTGGGCGTGATAAAGGACAAACGCGGCAGGGACCTCACTGAAGCCTCAGAGATAAAGAAGAGGTGGCAGGAATACACAGAAGAACTGTACAAGAAGGACCCGGACGTGCAAACCCAACATAAGACGGTTCTGATTACTGATCTCGAGCCGGGCATCCTGAGGAGTGAAGTTGAATGGGCTTTAGCCAGTCTTGCTAAGACCAAAGCGAGCGGAAATGATGGCGATCCAGCTGAGTTGCTTCAAAACCTCAACCATGATGCTGTTAACGTTCTGCATAAATTATGTCAGCAAATTTCGACAACCCTGCAGGGGCCACAGAATTGGAGGAAGTAAGTTTACATCCTCATTCCAAAGAAAGGCAGTGCCAAAGATTGTTCCAACTACCGCACAATCGCGCTTATTTCGCATGCTAGCAAGGTGATGTTTAAAATCCTTCAAGGTAGGCTGCAGCAGTATGTGGATTGGGAGCTTCCGGACGTGCAAGCTGGGTTTCGCAAGGGCAGAGGAACTAGAGACCAGATTGCCAACCTTCGCTGGATCATGGGAAAAGCAAGAGAGTTCCAGAAACCCATGTACTTCTGCTTTATTGATTATGCGAAAGCGTTTAACTGCGTAGATCACAACAGATTGTGGCAAGCTCTCCAAGAAATGGGAGTTCCAATTCACCTCATCTGTCTCCTCAGGAACCTGTATGAAAGGCAAGAGGCCACAGTCAGAACTGGGCATGGTCTTACTGATTGGTTTCCGATTGAGAAAGGAGTGAGACAAGGCTGCATACTGTCGCCCTGGCTATTTAACCTATATGCTGAGTGCATCATAAGCAAGGCCGGCCTGGACGAGTCTTCAGCTGGAGTGAAGATTGCTGGAAAACGTATCAAGAACCTCAGATATGCGGACGATACCCCTTTGATGGCAAAAAGTGAAGTTGAACTCAAGAGACTTCTGATGCGCGTACAAGAAGAGAGTGCGAAGTTTGGGCTTACACTGAATATTAAAGACAAAGATCATGGCGTCTTGCCCTATCAAGTCCTGGAGCATCAAGGGACAAGAAGTGGAAGCTGTGACAGGTTTTCTCTTCTTGAGCTCCAAGATTACCCCGGAAGGAGGCTGCAGCCATGAAATTAGGAGACGCCTACTTCTGGGAAAGAAAGACATGACTAGCCTTGACCGCCTAGTAAAAAGCAGAGACATTAGTCTGCCAACCAATATCCGTATAACTCGTGCTATGGTTTTTCCAGTTGTGATGTATGGATTAGAGAGTTGGACTGTGAAGAAGGCTGACCGCCGAAGAATTGACGCGTTTGAATTGTGGTGCTGGCGGTTACTCTTGAGAGTTCTTTGGACCACCAGAAGATCAAATCAGTCGATATTCTCGGCCATAAACCCTGACTGCTCATTGGAGGGTCAAATTCTAAAGTTAAAGCTCAGCTACTTTGGTCATCTGATGCGAAGGAATGAGTCGCTGGAGAAAGATTTGATGTTGGGAAAGGTTGAGGGTCACCGGCGAAAGGGAAGGGAGCGAACGCAATGGTTAGATGGCATCGTCGAGGTGCTGCAGATGACGTTTTGCGATGTTAGGAAGATATTGAGAGACCGGAAAGTGTGGCCTAATATTGTCCATAGGGTCACGAAGAGTCGGACATACTGAACGACTGAACTGAACTGAACTGAACAGAACTATTTGAAGAAAACAAGTCTTGTTTTTGCCATCACTGAACACGAATGTTTAAACAGAAGCATAAAATGACAATTCTAATTGTGGTGAAAAAAACCGGAGCAAATAACAGTGAGATCAATTAACCCCAGAGCTTGAGATCGCATATGATGTTTTTACCGCATTCTTCTTCGCCTTAACACTGCCAGGCAAGGTCACAAATCTAGTGGGTGAAATGGACCGCAGCTAATACACCATCGCTCTAGAAGCCCGTGCGGCGTGATTTCGATGGCGGGAACAATGTAGCCTGCTTTTCTACTTTTTCTTTAGAATGAGATTGCTGCGAACTCGCAAAATTGCTTTTTGTTTCCTTTTGGAGAACGGGTGCAGGCGCTACGCTTGGCATCAGTGAAAACGAAATTTCAAAGTGCCTCCGTATTACTCAGTATTTGTTCAGTACATTGAACTGCATATATTTTTTTTATCAAATTTCTTAGTGAAGGTGAAGGCTTGTTTTCAAAAGATACTTGAAGCAGGTGCAATTGTACGTGTCGTATGACCACTTCGACATTGTAGGCTGTACGGTAAGCAGAGCTAAGTGCTTTTTGAAGTTTGGCAGAACAAGGTGGTACAACATAATGAAAGCCTTTGCAGCTTGACTTCCAGAAACTCCGTGCTAGTTGTACGCATTATGAGCCGAGGTACGTCCCTGCTTAGTCTGGAACTTTTTGTTCTTGAGGTCTAATGTCTTATTTGCAAGATATTTATTTATTTATTGACCCACAGCGCCAAGCGGTATTACAGCGGGAGGATATACATAAAAAACAAACATAACATAAGCAGTGTCAGGCACAGAATGAAGTCAAAATCGTATCAAAATAAAGACGAAAAAAAAACATACAAAAATTTCGTCTCACCACAAAACCGAAATGGTTATTATAATTCAGAAAAGAAAACATCATTGGACATAATACAAGAGTGTTTTAAGACAATGCGTTTCAATTGCGGATGGTTTTGGGGAAAAGAAAATCGAAATACATCAGTTTTGAGGCAATCTTTCGTATTTCGAAACTGTGGTCCACGCTTTCAGAGATACAATAAGGTGCCAGTATATATTTCGTTCGCCAACAGAACAATAAACTGCGCGATAAAACTTGAGTACCAACTTACTGCGACGCATTTTGAGATGCCCCCAATGCAGATTTTCTTTGAATGTCTCGACACAAATATCGTTTTTGTAAATCCCTCACACAAACCAAACAGCTAAATTCTGAACCCTTTTCTGATTTTCCTTTTGTAACGCAGCGCTAGAGAACCCCAATTTGTAAAGAAAATTCAAGGATTCAATAATTTTTTAGAAGGTCGCAGAAAATACCTGACATTTCTTACACTGAGGGCCCAAAGCTTTTGCAGCTCTAATTCAATATAATCAACATATTTCTGCCACTTTAATTGCGATATAAAGTAAACAACTAGGTATTAATATTTATAAACTTGATTTCACCTTTTTACCTTTTAGATTATAATTGCTCAGTTGAGGATTTTTGACTTTGGGAAATGCCATACAGACTATTGTTTTTAAACTTAGTCTTATATATGCGATTTCACACACCATTCGCTAATTCTGTCTAGGTCTTGTAGGAAAGCATGCACATTACTCGCACCTTTTATTTCGTTGTAAAGTACACAATCTTCAGGGAATAATCGCAATTTTGTCACTTATGTGATTGATGCAGTGTATAAACAATATCGGACGCTGAGCAATCTCTGAGGTATCCCAGATGAGACATTTGCTACTCGACATTGAGACCCTTAAATAACGAGAAACTGCTTACAAAATTCAATGTACAAGCATATCCATTAAATAAGCTGTGGATTACTGTTATAGGTTGCTAGTGTTTCAATTAGTAAAACATGTGGAACGGTGTAAAACGCTTCCGAGAAATCTAAAAAGTAACAGTCTATAGAGAGACGATGATCTAAAGCGCTGGTTGTGTCATGCGTAAATTCTTTTAATTGTGTAATACAAGAAAGACCTTTACGGAGACCATGTTGAACCGGATTAATCAAACTATGTTCAATAATATGTGCTACTATATTAGTATACCAAATATGCTTGAAACTTTTACAGGCGACAGAAGTCAAAAGCTGGTCGATAATTCGCGACGCCACGCTAAATACAAAAATACTTGCAAAGCGGGCAATAGATTTTATTGAGCATTTGTGCGATCATAAGGAAATGTTAACATCTAGAAAAAGATCTGGCACAATCATTTTTAATCTAAGACAAAGATGCTGAAGTTATATTTTGAATTTTTTCTTGCGCAATTTGGAATGCACATTTTGTTGACAACGTTGATCGTATTCCGACAGTATCGCTAAGCTTTGAAAATTACTACTCACCTGCTCATCTACCTTCTGCACGGCATCACACATGTACTTGAATAACGGTAATTTTTGTACAACTTTTTGTTTCTGTAGAATCATGTCCTTCCTCTGTTATTTATTTCTATGTGCCCCACCTCTTATGTGGTACCCTCTGACGAAGGTCTTTAAGGTATTAAAGTGAAGTGAAGTGAAATGAACGGAAACTCTGAAACTGTGGCTTCTTCAAAATTCGGAACCCGCTAGTTAAGAATTATAAGCCTTATTTATACTGTGTACTGCAATTCTAAGCGCTTTTGCGAAACTGAAAGTCTACGGACTTTGCATTTATATTCTGAAATTTACTTTCGTCTGGGAAGTTTTTCATTGCACAGAACAAGGAACGAGAATAGGGGGGCAGTTATTATTCTAAACACGGGTCAAGAACCTAATAACAATGCCGCAGCTGGGAAGAGGTGGACATGTGTGATGGTGAACAATAGAGACATTTTAGTATTACTGTCGGGTGCAAGGATTTAGGAAAGAGAAAACAATGACATTATTTTGCGATATGCAAAATATTTAAAACACATGTTTGGAGCGTTGTAGAAAATGAAGCAGCCTCTTTCTACTTGAACCAACTGTAACGGTATTATGTTCGCACAGCATACTGTAACACTGCTTGAAGCCTTTCCTCACAGTAATAGCATCGACATTTTGGGGGACTTTAAAGGCAATCTCATTCCCACATCGTCGGCATGCATGTTCTAAAAAAAAAATACAAAATTTCACAGATGAGCAGACATTAGTTGCATGAAATTAGGTACTGGCAATGTATCAGGTGTTAGCAAGGGAGGGCTGGCTGTTTAGTTGTAGAACCTACAAATTGCATCAGGCTATGAGAGTAAAGTCCTCCGGAAATGTCGACTTATATTTCGTGTTACGTTCAGCCCTATCACATAGTACATATTCCCCTTACCTATCGCATCAATAAAAAATGAGCGGTCGCTGCTGTGACCAGACATACGTCCTTAGTTTACCGGCCAAGTGCAAGTGCCGTCATTTTACGGCAGCACAGTAAGGCTACAGTCTTTTTAGCATAGTCATGATTATTAGAAAAATGTGAAAGTGTACTGAACTGCTTTATATATATCTGCAAAACGTAATATGTTTTATTAGTCCTGCACGTCTGTCAGGCCTATGCTGTCATTCAACTATACCTCGGAGTAAGGCACTGAATATGGAAGGGGAACGTTTCGCTTTTTTAAACTCTTGTTATGACTGCAATTTGAATGTTACATATTCCTTCCAGGACGCACATGATTTTTATGACTTCATGTTTGAAAATATTATGAATCGGAGTGTAAATGGATACATCGCTGACAGTAGCGGTATTAATATTGTTTTGGGGGTGAGTACTTTCGTCTAATATATTGAGCTAATTCTCGCAAAACAATCCAATTAAAACTTCTAGAAAATTAGGTTTAAAATACAGAGTTATTCCATATCCTTACAATTTGTCAAATGAACAGGCAGAATAAAACGCAACTCGATATCCAAGGACAATCAATACAACGCTTCCCAGAATACATCCCAAATTTTGAAAATAGCTCCTTCTCATAAAATAGCGGTAATCTAATTAGCCAAAATATTCATTCCTGCTAAGTTTCAAGGAGAGATTGAGTCAATAAAATTGGGGAAGGGGCGGGGTTCTCTAAAACCGAAGAGGTCAAACGCACACCCCCTTATTAGTGATGATGGGCCCTGTTGCTGGATGTTCAGCTTTGCGCAGATTGTATTTAGCTCCTGGTTAGCTTCCAGGAGCAGCGTTCAGCCGCTTCACAACACAGCTAAGATATGCGGTGTTTCTTAAAGTTCGAATGGGTCGGCGTCTGAGGTGCGAGGTTATTGAAGAGCCGACAACATTGTAAAGTCTTTTATCCAAGGCAGTGTCGAAGGCGCACAGGGCGCACTCCTAACTGCAAAGAAAATTTCTTGGTGCACTTAAAAAAAGCCCAAAACTACTCTTTGTCCCATGCAATAAAATCCTGCTCCTTCTGTCTGCCATTGCCATAAGGCTAAAAATACGTTTAGTGGTAGTGAAATAAATCCTCTGCATAGCCGGGCCTGATATCCAAATCGGCAGTAAAAACACCACTATAGATTAAGCAAAACTATTTTTAAGTGAGCTTAGACACCTCGTCCACTCAGTTTCCAGTCACCACAGCGTTATAAAGGAGAGCGGCTTACATCCTTTCATCCAGCTCTGCGTCCTCAGCAGCTTTCTACAGCACCCACATATTCATAAACACGCTACTCATACCTTGTTTACAATAAAACCGAATCTATTCTTTACTATAGCCAAGCCCATATACTGTACCTGGGCCTCCAAAATATTACCGGGTACGTAGGGGAGGCACATCATTAAGCCCAATACATTCGGCTCACAGAGATATCCATTAGTCGGCACAACATGGGCACACGCGGTATACGGAAATGGAAGGCCAAATACTCTTCCTCGTCTAAAACCAAATCCACCGCAAATGAAACATGTACTCAAAGCAGGAACGTAACTACGTCAACCTTTACTTGGGGCCCTACACCTTTAATCGGCTCCAAAAAGTATGGCATATGGATGTAAACACCTGCTATGAGCAGAAAGGGGCAACCATTATGATTTGCCACTCCCTCTCCCACTGATTTTAAACATCTTTTTTTTTTGCGGTCACATCCATCCGAAATTGTGTAGAAACTGTGCGTTTGATTGCTATCATCCATATTAATGCCTGGCACACATTAACAGTCAGCATTTAGCACGGCAATTTGTATGCGCCTTTCTTGTTTGCACAATCGGCGCTTCGGTTCCACCCTGTTACCACTTGTGCACAGATATGGACACAGCCAAATTCATTGAATCTGAAAACGAAATTAGCCGCTTAGCGCAAGGTTCTATAAACCGCGAGAAGTAGCCAGCAATCCCGCATAAACTAAGCATCGCACGCACTCTGATGCAGCGAAGCATGCATATAAAGCAGTGCGTCCGCTTGAATCCTCCCTACTTTCATTCTAGTTGCAATGGAGGGAAATCTAAACAAAAATAATCATTTGCGTAATAGCTTGTTTCAGTAATGCTACAGCGTTAAATGGCATTCAGTAGAAAACGTGGCGCTATCAAAGTGGTAAGCGATTACATCACAGGCGTGGTTCGAGCTGGTGGTAGTTCTCCGTAGGAGGGGAAACATCATGAAAACATTTAGGGGAACATTCAAGTTTAGCCGTTAACGGTATGACGCAATAGCATTTCACACGATTTTGTTTTACATTTTAAATATTTCATTATTTTCTTTCGTCCACGTGAAAACAATGCAGAAACACAATTACAAAAAAATATAAAAGTCAAAAACGTCGTCCGTGTTCATCTAATAAAGGCTCGATTCATTCATTCATATTTTTCATTCTCTTCAAATTGGCTGTTTAATCGTTAAAATTTCGTATACACCGATACTTAAAATAAACAAACATTGACATTTAATTCTCAACAGTTTGTCGCGTTTGTGCGCAGTTTTCACTTGTGACCTATTTCTAATAATATTTCATCAATTACACTCCGAAATATCTATATTTAGCGCCATCAAACTGTGCATTTTCGTACCGAGCCTTACTTCGCAGCAGTAATGTGAAATGAATGATCAATTTACATGCTAAATTTCGCGCCTTAGGATGATAAGGTACTCAGTTATATTTATGAGAAATTTGTGACTGGAACATTTTTTCAACCTTTCACTTTTTCATTATTTCAAGCAGTAGTAGGGGTTTTTCAAATATGAACTTTCACAAATAAAATTACCAAGCTTTGCCTTTCGATTCTGAGCAATTTACGCGTCAGCGTAGCAGCCCCGTATCGCAGAAAAGCGGATGTCAGCGTTCTTGTCCGCTATAGCTCAGTAATCGACAATGAATAGAAGAAAAAAGAAAAACATCTTGTTAGCGATATGCTAGTGCGTACTGAATGGTGGATTGCATCGTCATTGCAACGAACGCGAACCGCGCGTTTTCCAAAGCGCTCACTGTGCGCATCAAGTTTCAAGCAGCGGCGTTCAAGTTTACCGCTGACATCATCGCTGAGCAGTTGATGAAAAATATATGAAATAAAAACTGAGAAAAACGCTTTAGCGTACTGGAGATGCTATCGCGTCTATCACTCATTCACGGGGCTTAAGTATCCCGCTAATATTTACACAATCGAAGAATCATGTTTTTATTCTGCATATTACAATGCCTTTCATAAGTTACTCATTCTAAATATTCTTACTTAAATGTAAATTTTGACTGTTTATTTTGAGGATATTAAAATTTCTTGTTCAGTCATTAAAATGTGATGAAAAACAACAACCATCAGAATCACAATATTTAAAAAAACCCAGAGAAGCATTCTTGCACTAGCAAGCTGTAATGGCAGACAGAATGCAGATAATGTAAGTATAAGAATCACATAAAATACAATGCGTACACATTGCACACATTTAATAAAGGCAGACAAGACCACCCATGAAAGGAAAAAAATTTCCATTTCAGACTCCCCCCCCCAAGAACCTTATAATGTTTCTTGTATACGTGCGCTTATCTGAACAGTGTTTCTAGTTTATTTAAATATAAGCCAACTTAATAATTTATGTATGCATGCCATCGGTTGTTCGTATACATGCCATTCTGAGCGGCTCTTCGTCGACAGTATTGACGTGGTGTCCCAGGCCCGAAATTTTTAATAGCTTATTCTTTTTGATGTTTTGTTTAATATTACAATTACATATTTGGCTAGATCTAAGGATTTCATGTTCAGGGAACAGAGGTCCAGTACGTGAATCTTAAGCTCTTCTTATTCAAATATTATTACAGCTTCTTTCTGCAATATGCTTACTGGGCGTAATGTTTTTTCGTCGTAGTATCTCATACTGGGATATAATACGAAACATTATAACATTGTTACGACTGTATAGTTTGCCGTCGGAGCGCCTAACAGATCAAAGGGGCAGGAAGCTCAGCGGGTCAAAATCTGCGCGTCTGACAGGATAGTCCTTCCCAAACGTCTTTATGCTCGTGTTCTGTTATTCTTTTCTACTTCTTCAGGACTGCTACATTTCTTCCCTGGACAGCCAAAGCCTCCAGGCGAGGTAATTACTCGTTACCACAGGATTGAAACTGCCTCATACAGGCGAAATTGACAACCTTCGTTGTTGCTGAGCGACGACCCCTGGCGGATATGCGAGCTATTCTGTAGTTAAGATCAATTACGAGTTGGATGACAACGTAACGACAGGGTAATCAGTCAACATTTTCTGGACTAAACGATGCTTCTGTAGAAGCCGCGAAAGATAGGCTGTCTCCAAAAGCATACGGTATATTGCGATGCCGGCTGCCGCGATGAGCTTTGGAACGCTGTTCAAAAGAGAGAATCAGGAAACGGGTTAGACGGCTCCGTAAAACCGTTGATTTCGTGTGGGGTGCCGAAAATGAGAGACGCACAAACTGTGCTCTTCTACAACATCTGTCGGAAACTGGTGATCTAGGCCGCTGATGATCACTCCCGGAGGTCCAATGCGGATGATTACAACACAGAGCAAGAGCAGGGAAACGTGGTGTGCAGTAGCTGAACGAATTGCGGCCGTTTACCACTAGCGCATGCAGTAGTCTACACAAACCAGGAATAAACCATTTCCGCTGGAATATTTCGATGAGACCCATAAGGAATATTCCGGCTTTCTCTAATGCACCACGTGGTGGAGCCATAGGATGCAGCAGGGCTTGCGGCGTGAACTGAGGGCGTTTGTACCACTGCCACTCAATGCAGCGTGCCACATGTCGCTCACTCATCAGGCGCATCTTGGGCCAATAAACCCGATCGCGTGCACGGTGAAGCATTCGTGCAAAGCCCATGGGACCGGAAGTGGGGTCGCCGTTCAAGGCACGTAGGACGCACAGGCGGTAGCTTTAATGAACCGCGAGAGGAAAGTATGTGCCAATGTTTCAAGAAGCCATTTTGTACAGGAGGTCATCATGGAGACAATATAGGCTGGTAACAGTGAAATTCTCCGCAGCAGCAAGCAGTGGCTCCAGGCTTATAACGGTCGCTTGTGCGGTACACAGCGTTGAGGCGTCTGGAAACTCAGGCACGACGGAGGCAATGCATTGGCCGAAGTCGGCCGAGTGACATCGGTCGTAGGAAAGGGAAAGCGTGAAGAATAGTCTGCATCGGCACGTTTGCGGCCAACCTTGCTTGTACGAAGCAGTGTCGCACCCAAGTATCCTATACTAATGATCCTATCCTAAAATCACGAGGCAGACTTTGGGATAGAGATTCCTCCCGACACTGACCACGGTAATAACAATTGGCAGCCACCCAAACATCGGTGTAACGTGGCGATTCTTGACGGTGTCAAATATCCAACAGTATCGAATAACGTCGGAGACCGATCTCCACTCGTTCTTGGCAATGAGGAACTGATAGACGTCTTCAGTATTGCCAACTTTATTTTCTCAATCATCCGGCTGTTTGCAGACTTGCACAACTTCAGTATTACCCCGATGTAGGCGGTGCGAGCTTCAACTGTTGCCTAGGCCCTCGGAGCAAGTCTCTTCTCGGCCTGTTATGTCATGGCAGTTAGATCACCGAAACATACCTTGACAGCTTCTACAAAACTCTCCCAAGTGGTCAGAGAGTATTCGTGGTTTTCATACAACATCAAGGCGATGTGCGTCAAGTGAAATACGACATTCGTGAGCTTAGCAAAAAAATAGCAGCTGTTATAGCAGCTCATTTGTTAATAATTTAGGAGCCATTCTTCGCTATCTTCCCCTGCTTGACTGACAAAGGAACGATGGTCTCCAAAAATGAATGTCGCACTGGTAGCCACGGACGGCACACTGCCAGACAGAGCCAGAGGTTTCCGCTTTAATGTTCACGACTGCTTAGTAGTTTGCTCTATTCTCAAGGGAACGGCAGAGAGACTAGCGAGGCGACGACTCCTGCGAGTCTCCAGCAGTTGAGGATGCATATTGAGGGAAGGTGTACCCCACACCTTAACAAATTTGTTACGACAGGGGTTTATCGACGGAGCGCTGAACAGATCGCAAAGGCAGGGAACTGAGCTGGTTAACGGCTGCGCATGCGGTACGAATGTCCTTCCTCAGCGTCTTTAACATTGTGTTCTGCTATTTTAACTTACGCATGATTGGTACAGTATGAGATTTTCTTGAACTGAAGGTATTAGGTTTGTTAGTTGGCAGATTCGTCCTACAATTTACCTTATTCTGAGCATAATTTGTCTACGTATGATTTCACGAAACTTTGCTGTAAGCCACTCACCAAAATGTTCAGCATGTATAATTGCTGTACTCTAGTATTAATAAATGATATATTAGTGTTTGTATGAACGGGTTGATTAAGTGGGGCTAAATGTTGATATTCAGTTTAATTTATATCTACATGTAGCCTATTTAGTGGAAACATGCTGACAATTTCTTCAAGTATTCGCTGACTGGATTGCATCAGTTGCGTACATAAAAAGACGAGGAGAGTCAGGTGTATCCTACTAGTCTTTTAATTGGAGAATATATAATATCGGCCTACGTATTACCTTTGGGGGACACCACTGATTTCTTTTAGTTTCCGCGAAATATAGTTATTTATTTTACGTACTGGTAACTCTTTGCGAAATAACTGCGCCTCAACTCTGTCGCGATTCCATGTATGTCATAGTTATTTAAATTCGACATAACTATTTCACCGCCTACGTATTCAAGCGACTTATCTAGGCCAAGAAATATACAAAGTGTGAGCAATTTCTTTCTTATATCATACCGTATTTCATATTTCGTATTGAGTAGTGCCTCATCTGTACTCTTTTTCTTGCAGAAATAATAGTTTATAGCAGACATATTGTTTTGGTGGGCTGCCACACGCCTAACTTCACAAAGGTCTTTAGGCGCTGGCAGACTCCAAAGTGTGAGCAGTGTGGGTGTTATGAAACAATTGCTCACATAATTTGTGATTGCCCTCAATTTGAGCGAGAGCGTGCCGTCCTGAAAGCAACAGTCCGCCACTTGGACTCCCGACCTCTTAAAGAAGCTAAGATTCTGAACTTTGGATGACACCAACTACAGAAAGGAATGCGGTGAAAGCGCCCCTCAATATTTTAAAGGACTTGGGCTCAGTTCTTGACTTTAGGTGTACGTCTTCTCCCTTTTTAATACAGATCTCTGAACATGTGACAAACTCATATCATTGACACTTGTTCTTTCTTTTTCACGTTTTGTTCCCCTCCCACGTGTACTGTAGCCTACTGGGCAACGCTTAGTTAACCTCCCTGCATTTCTATTCTTCCATTTCTCTCCCTGTAGGCGGCGGAGGCATACGGCGCATATTTGTCTCCTGTGGATCAAGTTTAACTTTAACGCCTACATTATGGATATTAAAAACTATATTGAAAGTTAACAAACTGACTACTGCGCGCAAAGAACGTGCTTGTGATATATGTATTTAATAAAATGTAGTGAGTGATGCACTACTCATTTCGTAATCAAATACAAATCTCCAAACTTCTTTTGTCTAGGCTTACAGACAACTGCTGGAGGACGAATGTGATAACATTGACACCCGCTTGGAAGGCCTGGAAAATACTACAGGGGTGCAACATATTTTTCTTGCAAGAGCCATGGTAAGAGTTTATTGTATTTCATACAAAAGGAAGTGCAGCAACCAACCTGTCAGTCCTCTTTTTATGCAGACAATGTGTGGTACAAAGCCTGATCACATGGTTCTTTGGATGACCAATAATGAGCATAGCCCGCACAAGTATAGGTAAGCGTTCGTTTTTAACAAGTAGCTTGAGCATAATACAAATAATATAAAATACAGTCCCTAATTGCTAATGTAAAACTGCCAAAGTGCTATAAAAATATCAAAATCAAATTCTTGTATTGAGATATCTATTTTAAATATTGAAAACCTGCTATAATAATAATAATAATAATAATAATAATAATAATAATAATAATAATAATAATAATAATAATAATAATAATAATAATAATAATAATAATAAT
>JAJIZL010031000.1:147690-166527 GCA_023969395.1 Amblyomma maculatum
TATTATTATTATTATTATTATTATTATTATTATTATTATTAAGAAGACAAGAGAAAAGTAGCAGATGATTAAGAAGAGCATTCTGCGCGCATTTGACTTGGTCTCCAGTCCAATGGCCCCCCAATGCCTCGTATGCATTGCAGAGCTGCGCAACGGCGCTTCGCTTTTTGTTCATTTATCTGGTGGTAGCTGTGTACTGCTTCACCCTTTCTATAAAATTTTTCGTTTCCACAAGGTATCACGGCTGGCGTTCAGAGCACGATTTGGTACACCAAACTTTGGGGTCAACCTTACAATCACCTTTCGGGTGGGGCGAGAGGCCTGATACGGAGGTAGTCGGCTAAGGCATTGTTCGCTGCCCTTCCTTTCCTGGAATATGCGGTCTGAAGGTTCGCTGAGGGCTATGTAGTTTCTGCTAATAATGGCACACACTACTTTTCAAAATGCCTCACTGTAACCAAAGCAAGTTTTCATGCCAGAGCTGTGCGCCCCACAACGGAAGTGCTGTATCGTTTGTGGGCGTATCTGGTACGGATACATGCGGTAAAAATCCCGATGGTCATTCGTGCGGAATTGGCATGCCATAATGACATTCACAAAGCCGCGGAGAGCTGCGACTAACTCAGCGCAGCGAAGAAGCCGTTTCAGCAGCTTCCCCGGTCTTAAGATTGTCGTCACGCGACGTCTTGGCCAATTACGCGTGACGCGCGGTGAGCCCCTTCGCGCGGGATGCGTATTTCTGCTGAAAAAAAGGCTATTTCTGCTTTCTTCTGCCTAATTTTAATCTGATATTCGAGTTCGCAGCATGAAAAGCTATGGATTTCTGCTGAAAGCCCAACTTTTGCAAAACGTGCAGCAGGGTCCCTTTAAACCTCACAAACTACCAACCAACCAGCCGACAGTCGACAAGCGCACAGAATGCAAGCTAACTGTGGCCAATATGCCTGGAGTTATCACACACACTAGCAAGATTCAAGAATGTTGAAAACAAAACAGCAGACAGTAACTGAAAGCTTAGAATTTGTCATGTTTTATGCTTCCTCTTTTGAGGCAATGTATAAGCTGACGCAGATGTTCAATTAAATAATCTGAATACAAAACATTTTAGTAGTATTGTTCCGGGCCCCTGTCTAGGACTGTGTGTTTGCAACACATTGGCGCCTTAGTGATTTTGAGGTCCAAGCCGCTGAATCGCATGCATAACTTTCTAGCATCCTCCTGTACAGAGACTTTGTTTCTAGCAGAGGTAGACCGGAAGCCTTCCCTGCGATTATCTCGCTTGGAAGAATAGTTTTGTTTGTTAATATCGACAAATTTGCTCCTCTGGTGAGCACTGTTTCAGCAAAGGTTTGCCAGTGATATGAGCTGAACTTTTGCTGGTCAAGAAGATTTTCGCTAAACACTGATAATAACGTCTTGTCAAAGTTACACGAAGAGCTGTAGTTGACTATTAAGTCGATTTAAATGGACAGCAGCCACACAAAAAAAATATTTCCAAGAGTAGAGACGGCCGAAATAAACATGCTCAATTCCATTTATAGATGCATTTTGAATATTTTATTTCGTGTCCGAACCTTCAATTTAAGGATTATATCGCATATATATTACCGTAGATAAATGATCCGTCCAAAATTAAATACAATGGGTTCAGAAGAAATTTCAGACAATGAAATCTCTGGAGAAAAGATAATTCGTAACGACGGCACATTAGATCGTTCGTGAGATATAGTTTAGCGCTGCAGCGCCGTAGTTTAATTTTAGATCGAGAGCGAGATTTGTAGGAAGCAAGAGAAAATAAGACTAGTGGACAAGTTCAGAAATTAAGTTATAGTACGTGTCCGCATCTGGCACAGTTGCACCTCTAGTTTGTATGTATATGTGAAAGACTTTTGTGCTTCTACGAAATGAGTAGGCTGATCTTGATGAAAGGGATGAGCAGGAGACCTATTAGGGCATTAAACCTAGTTGTGCCTTTTAAAGAGTAAACAAAGAAAATCACTTTTGTGCACGTCAATGAAGCTTTCAAGCTTATAATCAATGAAGCTTTCAAGCAACAAATGAATATAGCAAGCTAGACTAATGTTTAATGTGGAACGAACGCGAAATAACATACACATTCTTTTCTAAATAAAATGGCCAGACAACAGCTCCAAGTATAGACAATGCAGAAATTTACAAAGTAATTACTTGAAATGAGCCTTTGTAGGGAATAAATAAAGCCGTGCTTTTTATGAGCAGAGTATGGGTAGAAGTTTCGGGGAGCAGTCTCTTAGACAATATTCTTTGCATTGAACATAATTCCACCGTCTTTTTAATATACAAGTAGATAACTTTCCTTTGGAATTAATAGATTACATCGAAAAAATTGAAGGTTGTTTACTGCTTTCCTATCATTTGCGGACAGTTGTTTTTGAAAATGCTGTTTTTCGTTGAAATGGTGAATGTGCAAAGCATCTCTTATCTTCAAACATGGAAGTGCTTTTTAGAGCAAGCCTTGATTATTTCAGAAACAAGTAGTTGTGATCAATACCGATTTGAGCAAAATGTTTCTCATTCAATCAATATGTTTGAAATAAATGTAGTTGTTTAATGCTGTTAACCGGCAATAATACTCTATGTTGTATAGCCGAAGATGTACCAGCTTAGAATAAGATACTAAATTTCTTTCCCTTCCAGAGTAAATCTTCCATTGATAGGTCTTGGCGATTTCACTGAGGCATTTCTGTGCTCCAACGACTCTGCTTTGTACAAGCAAGATGAGCAAAGGTGCTCGCTGTGGCGAATCGCAACATGAGCATGGCTGAAATAAGCTTTGGAGGTCGGGCTAGCCGAATAGTCTGAATGCTTCAGTT
Source organism: Amblyomma maculatum (assembly GCA_023969395.1). Lineage (NCBI taxonomy): Eukaryota > Metazoa > Arthropoda > Arachnida > Ixodida > Ixodidae > Amblyomma > Amblyomma maculatum. The sequence continues at coordinate 150,543 of JAJIZL010031000.1, forward strand.
GTGACAGTTTCCTACGGACATGAAGCGGTTTTCAATAAAATGCACTTTTTTCTCTTTAAAGCTGGGATTTTAAAACAATCGATGCCGTGCTATTGATGGAGTGCTTCTTTTAGTTACTTACCCGTTTTACAACGCTTGCAACTTACAACACTAACTCGTTTTTAACAGACTACACATTGCATAATGAAAAGATAGGTTCGCGTTGAATTGAGAAGTGGTTCAGGGTGTAAATTATGTCTCGCATAGTTAATGTATTTCTACTCCTGAATATCACCTGTTTCTTGATATAGGCGATGCCAATAATTTGACGTCTAAATTTTTATTCTTTAACGTCTTCTGCTCCAAGCGCCCTCTGGCAAAATGTTGTTTAAACCCACCATTGCAATATTTTGGTACCTGTTATAACAGAAGTCAAAATAGAAAAACACTCATTCAGATTATTTCAAAGCTGGGTAATTATTCGTATAAAGCACAAAAGGATACGAATGTAAACAAAAGGAGCGGAGTGCCTGCGCAGCAGTGTAGATACAGGGATCTGAATAGGAATGGCGACGTCTGCACGCCGTTGATTTATCAAACTTGCATAAATCCTTCCCGTTCCTGATGTTTAATCAGTAGGGTGAGTCTGAGTTTTATACCCACACAAAAATGATGACATTAGATTGAGTGGTAATGAAAAAAATGGACACCACAAAGATTTTGCGAAGTAATATCACTGCTGTTTCACAACAGGGTAGGTCTCAGTTGGGTGCACAACTTCTCTATACTTTAGTACTCTTTATTCCTTGCTTTTGTTTTGCACATTGGCCTTTAAAATCATTTGCATAATAATATTGCATTTATGTTCTCTCTGTGGACATGATTCATCCTGGATGTGTTTAAAAGACTTGCTGGCGTGCAAAGACCCGAAGCCAATGTTTTTCGTTCAGAAAATATTAATCACATTTTTTTCTTGCAGAAGCATTTCATTTGGTTGCAAAGGTTCGAGTGTGATTTACGTATCTGGCAGAACTTTTCATTCTGATTTTGGGGCTGCGTGCGGTAATCGCGATCGTGCTACGATACCACCCTCGACATGGTTAATGCGACATTAGAACCGATAGGCCCCATCTTCACAAAGGAAAATTCTTGATTCTTCATGCTATATTACCGGTCACCAAAGGTCCCGCAATACTAAGATCACTCAATTGCTTGGCCGAATTGAAATTTACATAATGCAGACCGTACCCGTCAATGTGTGTTACCACGGGCATTAAACCCATCGAAAAGCCTATGCATGTGTCCTTCGATCCGTTGCAATTGGTTCCCATGATTGTACATCCGCTCCGAACAAAAGACCGCCGTGTCCAAGTGGCAATTCCAGGGCGCCACTCTTTCCTGTTAGAAGTTTACAAACCAGGCTGATCATTTTAATCCACGCTTCTCGTTTCAATGGAAATCACTAAAACCGGCGCCTGACACTCTAGAATTGTCGCCAACTGAGCAAAAGTGAGAAATGAAAAAATTAAGATGTTTACGAAGATTGTTAGTCAAGAGTCGCTGGCTTTCACCTACCCCATTGACTCTTGTACGAAAGAAGAAAGGCAGACATGAAGTGTTTGCGTTCATTGCCTTCATCTAGATGCGGTAATTAGGAGAGAGGCATACCACCATTCCAGTCTAGATGAAAATATCGACTAGATATTTCTGGCCTCCTACCACTGTATGGTTAATCTGGGTTCGCGCTGTTGATAAAATTTCTATGTACCGAACTTTCAATAAGAAAACTGCGTTCACTACAGCCGATGACTTTTTAGAAATTATTGTTACCCATTTCGCCCTTTTCAATTAGCCTACTAGCTTTGAGAGAATCATGAACACTATTTTCCGCGATTTAAAAGAATGTAGATCTGCTACTTGGACGATTTTGAAATCTTTAGGAATACATTGGGCGAGAGGAATGGCGAGATTGGTCTTGTGCGAGAGTCCAGGCCTTGTGCGAGCACCTTGAATTGTTCCGAACAGCTAAAAGTTACGTATTGCAGCACATCAAGACCTAGTTCTAACACCCCACACACTAGAACGACTAGAGACCTGACCCCGCAGAGAATGCAGATGCTGCATGTTTTTCCACCAGACGCTCCTTAAAAGAACTGCTCCTTTTTGCCAAAAATGCATTCGCCGGCAAATTACCTTTACAAAGATCCAGCTTTCGAATGAACATCTTAGTCCACTTCACTTGCCGCCACCTCAAATGTTATGTGGCCTGACATCCTCTGCTAACACACTTCAATTCTTTCGTACACACATATGTACAGCTTTTGTCAAAAGTGTAGAGCCCGGAGGGTCTGCTTTTGAGCCGTGTAATGGCGTTGATTTAGCATTAGTGGATGCCCTTCCCTTTGAAGAGGGCAGGATAACAATTCATCTTACCATCAAGAGATTCAGACCACTGGAAACGCATTACAAGCCGCATGAAGTGGCTCAGAAGTAGACCCCCTGGGCTCTACACTTTTGACAGACTGTACATACCGACACAAGAGGTGTTCAAAAGGACCTCATTTTCGTTCCGCAATACGAAGCCAAGGAGCATGTTCCATGAGCGAGACATCTCAATAGGCCGGAGGGTAATTATACTGTCCCATAGCAGGAATACTTTTCTCTCGTCTTCGTATAGCAGTGGTTTCGGTCATATCTCTACGGACGTCCATTCCACGTGATCAGATACAGCCATGCCTTGTAGCGGTTGCATTGCACGCCAAAGGCTACATTGCACGAGGACACTGCGCCTACAAGAATATGACTTCATGATCGCATATTAATGTGTCTGGTACCCTCAAGCAGAATATTTCTCGTGCCTGCCTTTCCTACAACGGAGCCTGACGCCCATAATTTTGACAACTGTGTCGCAGTTCCCATCACCATGTCAGTGAAGAACCTAAGGATCCAGCCTTCGAATTTCTACTGTTAGACCCATCAGGTGCACTCCAATATTGCATTCGGTCCGGCCTGCTACAGAAGAGTTATTCTCCTACAGGCCCTTTACTTCATAGTTAATACAAAATCTCTATACCAGTCTCTTTTGCCGGCCGCGCTTGATGCCCATGCCTTGGACCATCTTTTAACAGCGCGAATGCTCCACCGCGCAGGGGAACATTTCTGTTTACCGAAAATGCAGGCGAAATTTGACAGGTAGGTTATCACCTGCACTCAAATGAGCGCTAAAATGTCCCATAATCTTTTAAGAGGGGCAGTGTCGTCCGGTCTCACGACCCCACGCATCGCTTGAGAAAGTAGGCAATAACCTATTCGGCGCACATCCGCTAGCCCTTAACGGAACCGTTGGTTGTGGTTTGTGTGGACTACGTTATCCAATATTTTAAAACTGCAGGCTTACTCCAGAATGCCGCATGTGATGTGGACCGTGTTATGCTTTTAAATATTTTTTCGGTTACGGCTCATCATGGCTATTAGCGACCGTGGTCTTTAGTACACCGCGGATATTTAAACTTCATACCACAGATTAGTTAGCCCATTTTTCCTTCTCTACACGCACCCCACAATTTAACCTCGACATCTTTGCACTTCCTTCCGGTCCTGATGACTATCCATTGGGAGTTGAGGTAATATGCTTTGCTTAAGCCTGCCGACTTCGCCTTCGCATTGTGATCCTGATGATCGGTCGAAAACAGGTTACAATGCCTGCAGCTGTCCCGTCCATATCTATGTTGGAGGTTTCTTCGTACTCTCATGGGTCCTAAGGAAGAAAGTCTGCCTAAAAAGTATCGTGCCAAAACGATAAAAGCCTTTGTCGTCTTTGCCCAAATAAGAGAGCTTTATTGCGGCGGCTCTAATTGATCGAGCACGGAATGACGCCATGGAGGTCACAACCAATCACAGAGCACCACCACAGTATGCGCGAATGCGTGCCTTATATGACCATATGGCAATCAATGATCAATTACTAATTATTTAATAAACGATTACATAATAAGTACTAATTGATGACTAATCAGGTAATACATTCAAATATTTACAGGCGAGGAATTAATTACAAATCAATTCCTCCCACCATTGTCATATGAGAATGATCAGTTAGTAATGAAAGTACAAATATTTAAAGACTAATTTATTAGTAAGTAATTGATGACTAATTATTTAAAACTATAATTATCGACAGTTGCGTAGATACTAATTAATGCCTCACACCCAGTAAAATTAACCACTAACAGTAAACTTAGAACAACTACGAAGATACAAGGAGCGCGATCTCGTCGTTAATGAGCTGATGTCATCTCCCCGAAATGCTTGCACCTGATTACAGGCGCAAATTTGCGCAAAACTAAAGCTTTCGCCTTTCATCACTTTAGTCGCCAAAGTATCCTCGATTTTATTTATTCAAGCAAATAACAGTTTGGCTGAAATAATCATTGGCGTTAAGTGTTTTGTTATACATTACTTCAGACGTTTTGCAAGAAAATGCTGCATTCCTTTCACCACTCGAAGAGTACAATCACTGCGGGTATGTGTATAACTCACGTTTCGTGTAAGCTAATAGCTTCCCGATATTTGTATTGGTATAATGTAATATTCGGATAAACTAAAGCTAATGCAACAGCAATGTTCGGATAAAAGTGTACGCATCGCAAATGTGGAAGCAATTAGTGGTAGCGAAGTAGCCAAAAGCGCCGGAGGGCTATATAAAATGTTTACGGTGATATAATGTCAGCCAATGGTCGTGCTGTAAAGAGGACCACGAACGTGTGCGCGATAAAACCAAATCCTTGTCGTTCATTTTATTTGGATTACGTCGCAAACGTTTATGACAAAGATGATTTTTTTCATATCCGCGAATAAAATCGTGTGTTTAAAACTCTCTGCCAATTAAAATACATGCAAGACTTGCATGTCATTATATGCATTGAGTTTAGCGCGGTCAATAGCACGAGTGTCCCAATAAATACATCTTTGAATATTTAAATAAATGTATTGGAAGTTGAAACACTTTCCATAAAACATGAATAAAAGTTATTCCACTGTATATGTTTTAACTGATCAGGTAGCCATGATATTTATGCACCTATTATGATGTCAAGCAATGCAAACTGTTCTAGCTTTAGTAGGGGCTGCAGAGATAACTTTCGCCGAAGCGTTGCAAGGCAGTATGCCCAATTACGAACACTGCACTTACGATAAAAGTTCAATATGGGAGAGAGAACACAGGCAACGAAAATAATCTTCTCTCTGCTGAAGTCTTTTTCTTAGGGTTGAAGCAGCAGTACACAAACATATTTGAGGAAATGGGAGAGGTTTAACCCTAGTTAAGGCCGTTTATACCGCGCCAAGGCACAGCCGCTGATTGCGACTCTCGGCTACTGAACCCGAGTACACGGCTTCGAAACCGAGCTTTCAACGCCGCTGCGATGGGCTTAGGTTAGTGTAAAAGAAACGGTGCAAGCAATTAAAATGGCAGAATATTCTTGTTCGCCGGGAGTGAGCGCATGAGTGCTGTCGCAATATTAGCAGAATGCAAACGAAGCCTCTACGCTTAGATAATTATCTCGAAACGAACATAAAAGGCATTGTAGTCACTGCTTTCAATTACTGCATGACCATTGTACATGCTCATGAAAACTATCATACCATTCATTCCTTCTAAGATCATCGCTCATCGACGACGTTGATGACATCGTCATCTTGTAAACAATGGGTATTCAGGCCATAAAACAAAAACAAGCCATGCTATTGAGGGTGCTCCTAGTATACCACTAAACAGTATATTAGTTCGAGTTTGCCCGACCGCAGTCAGAGCACGCAGAAAGCGGGGAAACATTGAAAGGAGTGTCAACAAATTTTGCAGTGGCTTAGCTCACCCAGGCCAGGATATACGTAGCTAGAGGTACGTTTCCCTTGCTGAACTTGTAGTCATGTATGCTTAGCAACGAGAGACCTTGGGTGCACACACCTTTTATTCCCTTTTCTTGACACAGATGAAGACTGCCAGATGAGGTCTGAAGTAGCATGCAGCTGGCTCAATTTTGTCTAAACAGTTTTTTTATTTGTCCGTCTAGAAACGCAGTCTCATACATTGGTTTACTCATCGGTGTCAAGTCCATTTGGTGGCAGTCCCTAACACACATGTGTCCGAACAGCGTGTTCATACGCTTCAAACGCTGCTTCAAACGTGCAGGTCGCAGATGCACTTCCGTCAACGCGAATGGAGTGATCTGTCACGTGACTGCCTTCAGATCCCCTTCTTTTGGTTCCCGTTCGCTTAACTGTTCCATCGTTGTCATCTCAACGGCTATGCTCCCTGGGGTACCGTAAAGAGGAGGTGCGAGGACACAAACTGGCAGAGCTTGTGTGCATACTGGGCCTCACCCTCCACACCGACCTTGTATACCCAACACGCGTAGGTAATTCCGTGACGCGGGACACGTGTCCAGACCTTACCTTCACACGCAAAATACGACACGCAGACTGGATTAACACCGAGGAAACCCTCGGTAGCGACCACTGCCTTCTTAATACCACAAAATACACATGCCGCCTCAAGCGTTCTACCACACAAGCCCACATCCCTTATTGGATTACCTTCCGACAAAACTTTCCCGCCCCTACCAACACTGCCATAGCAGAGCAAGGGTACACCAACTAATGCCGGTCACTGATGTCACACCTTCGCACACATGAAACGCAGTTCCAGCTCACAGAGGCAATAACGGACGTGGATAATCACCTCATTCATCTCTGGGAAGCTCGCCGTAGCCTTACACGCCGTTGGCGTCGCCAAAAACACAACCGCAAACTTAAAGAACGTATTGCCGATATCACCGACCGAGCAGCCGAGTACGCGGCCCAGTTGGCTGACTCGAACTGGGTGGATCGTTGCAATACAGCGGCCCGACAAATGTCTAGCCGTAATACATGGAGGCTCTTCCGAGCTCTCATCAATTCAACGCAGACCCGCACCGAAGCCCAAAAACATTTACACAGAGCAATCCACTTCTTTAAAGGCAACACTACGCAGCTGGCAACAATCGCTCCGGGACCGCTACTTGTGCACAGCTCAAGACCCCCGAGGATTGGTCTACTCCTACGCAGGCAAGGAGAACTCGGAGCTGGCCAAACCTTCCCATCTTCACAATGTTCGGGCCAGTCTAGTCAAAATGAAGAGAGGCACCGCGCCTGGTCGGGACAAGGTCACCGTTAAGCTTTTGGCGAACCTGTCTGATTCGGCGTACCAGTGCCTACTCGAATGCATTAATGCGATCTGGACAGGGGAAGCCCCCTTACCCATCGATGGGAAAACGGCACTTGTGACTTTCATCCCGAAAGCTGGCACACCAATAGACACGGATAACCTGCGCCCCATCTCTCTCACCTCTTGTCTGGGCAAACTAATGGAGACTATGGTGCGCAATCGGCTATCCGAGTATCTTGATCCCTGCCTTTCCTCCTCGTCTTCCTCCTCCTTGAACACAGGCACACTTTCGCGGACACCATGTTCGGATTTCGCGCACACAGATCCGCACACGATGTCCTTCTCCAACTTAACAGATAAATTATCAGCCCATTTGAACGACCCCACAATGACCGAGCTGTACTCGCCTAGACTTAAAAGGCGCATTTGATAACGTCACACACGAAGTCATACTAGCCCATCTAAGTGAAACACACTGTGGCAGCAATACGTTCAATTATATAAGACAATTCCTTACGCACCTAGAACCCTACATCAAAATACAAGACAAGGAGCACGGACCATTCATGCTCGGCACGCGAGGCACACCTCAGGGCGCCGTTCTCTCCCCGCTGCTTTTTAACATTGCCATGATGCATCTGCCGGACCAGCTGGCTTAGGTCGAAGGCTTGCAGCACGCGCTCTACGCCGATGACATAACCCTATGGACAACGCAGGGCAGTGTGGGTGACATTGAAACCTGCCTACAAATAGCGGCGAGCAGCGTGGACCGCTATGACCGGCGCTGTTGTCTTCAATGTTCCCTCAGAAATCAGTTTCTGCATCTCCGCCCTTCTCTGAGATGCAGTACACAAATCTCGCTCTCACTTGCGATCGGTCCAATTCATGAATCAAAAGAGATCAGAGTACTCGGTCTCTTCATCCATCACCAAATAGGCCCGACACAACACTAGCCAAGCTCCGCCAGGTGGGAGACCAGGTGGGCCGTATGGTCCGCCCGGTGTCTAACAAACGCGGGGGGTTGCGAAGTAAGGATGCCTTGCGGCTGGCAAACGCCTTCGTAACCAGTCGAATCCTGTATTCGACTCCTTACCTCCACTTGCGGAAGCACGAAGAGGATACCCTCGAGGTGATCCTCCGAAAAATCATGAAACGTGCCCTCGACCTCCCAATCTCCACCTCTAACAATCGGCTTATGGCCCTTGTGGTGGTGAACACTTTAAGAGAGCTTCGGGAAGCACATTTGATGAACCAATATACCCGTCTCACACAGACAGTGTTGGGTCGCCGCCTTCTTGCCCGGCTGAACATTCAACATAAACAGTTCACAGAGGAAAGACTCCGCATCCCAGAACTCTGGAGACTCGTCCTCACAGTGCGGCCTCTCCCTGCCAACATGTCACGAGAAGACCATAATGGGCGGCGCCTGGCGCAGGCGGAAGCTTTGGCCCGCCATTATGGCAACGAATCAGGTGTGTTCTACGTGGATGCCTCGGGCCCCCATCCGGGAGGCTGGTATACGGCCGCAGTCGTTCACAACGGGAACACAGTCGATGGCCTTACATTCAAGGCCAAATCTATAACACACTCTGAAGAGGTAGCCATTGCACTCGCCGCCTCAGACCATACTTCTAAATTTATCATCACCGACTCACTAGGGCTTGTCGGAACGTCGCACTAGGGTGGACCACCCTATTAGCCTAGAGAATATTTCAAAATTGCTGTCGGGACACGGACCCCGCGGGCCGTTATCTCGTCTGGGCTCCTAGCCACCATGGTCTTGCAGGGAACGAGGCAGCTGACGCAGCCGCCCGCGCGCTTTCTCTCCGGGCAGTTTCCTCGGGACTCGAATCGACTGAGGACATCGATTCCAATCCGGCCTACACATTCAAATATATTGTAGTTTTTTATCAAAACTCGCATCGCAAATACCCTAACCACTGCAAAGGGTTAGGAAAGCCGTCTATTCTGAACTACTCCTTGCTAGTATGGGCAACAACAACAGCAGAAAACATTACAAAGTTACTACTCTTTCAAAAACATGCAACAAAAATATTACTAAAGCTTCTTACCTCGAACATACAGGACCAATATTTAAGCAGCTAAAATAGTTAAAGTAACGTCTTTGTGTAACTACAGGCTTTTGCGATTATATAAACAAGGCATCAGTAGAAAATACAACACACTAACACTCATAGCAGCGCTTCAAGACAACATAAACACATACGACACCCGTAACCCGGTTCATTGGCACGTTACAGCGTGCCGGACTCTGCAGGCAGATGCTTCGCTTCAGGCTTCCTACCATATTAAATCAATATTTTGCTAATAGTGGTCAAGATTTCTCTCTTCCTCCCATTAAATTATTCCGCGAAATGTTTCGAAATGTTTCTATAAATACATATTTTTAAGTTAGGTGTTCTGTCTTGCGGCGTTTCTGTTTTATTTTCATGTATTTTTCCTGATCTATCTAGTGCTTTTTTGTGGTCTAATTATTTCTCCATTGACTGTTTATTCACTGTGTGGGCGTGACTTTCTCTGCTGTGAAATGCCGTCATATGTAGGGGCAGCCGCCCCGTCAAGCTGCTCTTCGAAGCAGCTTTTTAGCGGCTGCTCCTTTCCTTTCCTTGTAGTAAAGGAAAAATAAAGTATTATTATTATTATTATTATTATTATTATTTTAGAGGCTGCTCCTGCGCCTCTTCACTAACACGATGTTCTGCCCGGCAGTACTTAAACAATTTGACTCCAAATTCACTGGCCAGTGCCAGTACTATGGGCAGGTGGCTGACACCTACCACATGGTATGGGCCTGCCAACGAAACCCATCCCTTCACCCCATCCCTAACCCTTCCCGGGAGGGCTGAGAGGCAACCCTGCTCGGCTGCTGCTACCTACATACCCAAAGGGCCTTCATGCGGCGTGCGCGGGCGGCAGCAACTGCCAATGGGGTCCTTGACTAGGGTGTCCACAGAGTATTGTAAGGCTGAGGCCCTTAAGGCTCTGCGTCAAACCTCCAAATACGCAATAAACGTTTTCACCACCACCATTACCACCTTCTATTGCGCTCGGCAGTCTGGCACAACTGTTTGGCAAGGCGTTCCTGTCTCTGTTCGGGCATCTCCCCTGCTCTCTTTGCCTTTTTGCACTCATTCTTTCTTTCCGGTTCCTATGCAGCGCTTTTTACATGCTGGCGGCGGCTGCGTTTCGACGGAGGCGGAGCGTAGAGACGTACGTTTGCTGTGTGACTTGAGTGCTGGTCATAGTGAACAAGAATACTTATCGTATTTCAGTCCACTATCAGTTCAGTTCAGTCGTTCAGTCGTGTCCGACTCTTCGTGACCCTATGGACCATGTCACGCCAAGCTTTCCGGCCTCTCACTATCTTTCTAACATCACATAACTTCGTCTGCAGTGCCTCGAGGATGCCATCTAACCATCGCGTTCGCTGCCTACCCCTTCTCCAGCGACCCTCAACCTTTCCCAACATCAAATCTTTATCCAGCGACTCCTCTCTTCTCATTAGATGACCAAAGTAGCTGAGCTTTAAGTTTAGAATTTGACCCTCCAATGAGCAATCAGGGTTTATGGTCGACAATATCGACTGATTTGATCTTCTAGCAGTCCAAGGAACTCTCAAGAGTCTTCGCCAGCACCACAATTCAAACGCGTCAATTCTTCGGCGGTCAGCCTTTTTCACAGTCCAACTCTCGCATCCATACATCACAACTGGAAAGACCATAGCACGAGTTATACGGATCTTGGTTGGCAGACTAATGTCTCTGCTCTTTAATAGGCGCTCAAGGCTAGCAATGGCTCTCTTTCCCAGAAGCAGGCGTCTCCTAATTTCATGGCTGCTGTCTCCTTCTGAGGTAATCTTGGAGCCCAAGAACAGAAAATCTGTCACAGCTTCCACTTCTTGTCCCTTGATGCTCCAGGACTTGATGGGGCAAGACGCAAAAATTTTTGTCTTTTTAATGTTCACTTTAAGCCCAAACTTCTCACTCTCTTCTTGTACGCGCCTCAGAGGTCTCTTGAGTTCCACTTCACTTTCTGCCATTAAAGTGGTATCATCCGCATATCTAAGGTTGTTGATACGTTTTCCAGCAATCTTCACTCCAGCTGAAGACTCGTCCAGGCCGGCCTTCCTCATGATGCAATCTGCATATACGTTAAATAGGCAGGGCGATAGTATCAGGCTTGCCTCACTCCTCTCTCAATCGGAAACAAACCAGTAAGACCATGCCCAGTTCTAACTGTGGCCTTGTGCCCTTCATACAGCCCCGCCGGGGGTGGCGCAGTGGTTACGGCGCTCGACTACTATTCCCATGGACGCGGGATCGAATCCCGACCTCGGCGGCCGCTTTTCGATGAAGGCGAAAAGCAAGGCGCCCGTGTGCTGTGTGATGTCAGTGCCCGTTAAAGAACCCCAGGTGGTCGAAATTTCCGCAGTCCTCCACTACGGCGTCTCTCATAGCCTGAGTCGCTTTGGGACGTTAAACCCCACAAACCAGCCAAACCAACTAACCCTTCATGCAGGTTCCTGAGGAGACAGATGAGGTGAATTGGAACTCCCATCTCTTGGAGAGCTTGCCAGAATAAACACTTTCACATAATCAATAAAGCAGAAGTAGATGGGTTTCTGGAACTCTGTTGCTTTTTCCATGATCCAGTGAAGGCTGGCAATTTGGTCTCTAGTTCCTCTGCCCTTGAAAAACCCAGCTTGCACGTCCGGAAGCTCCCGATCCACATACTGCAACCTACCTTGGAGGATTTTCAACATCACCTTGCTAGCATGCGAAATAAGCGCGATCGTGCGGTAGTTGGAACAATCTTTGGCACTGCCTTTCTTTGGAATGGGGATGTAAACTGACCTCCTCCAATCCTGTTGCCACTGCAGGGTTGTGCAAATCTTCTGGCATAATATATGCAGAATGTTAACAGCGTCATGGTTGAGGTTTTGAAGCAACTCAGCTGGAATGCCATCAATTCCGCTAGCTTTGTTCTTAGCAAGGCTGGCTAAGGCCCATTCAACTTCACTCTTCAGGATGCCCGGCTCGAGATCAGTAATCACAACTGTCTTCTGTTGGGTTTGCACATTCTGGTCCTTCTTGTACAGTTCTTTTGTGTATTCCTGCCACCTCTTCTTTATCTCTGAGGCTTCAGTGAGGTCCTTGCCTCATTTGTCCTTTATCACGCCCAGCTTAGCACAGAAGCTTCCTTTGATATCGTTGATTTTCTTATATAGAGCTCTTGTGTTCTTTAACTGGCGGTTGTCCTCAACTGCTTAGCGCTGTATGTTCAGGAAGGCATTCTTAGCTCTCCTGGCTATTTTCTGAAAATCCGCATTGAGAACATTGTATCTTTCTCTTTCCCCCCTAACTTTTGCCATCCTCCTTTCCTCAGCTATTTGCAAAGCCTCTTCAGATAACCAGTTTGCTTTCTTGCATTTCTTTTGCTTTGGAACTACCTTAGTAGCAACTTCTTGTATTATAGCACGAACATCAGTCCCCATCTCTTCGGGCTCTTTGTCTTCTAGATCTAATTCTTGAAATCGATTCCTCACTTCCACAGCATATTCTAATGGAATCTGATCCAGATCATACCTGAAAGGCCTTCTAGTTTTCTGTGTTTTCCTCAATCGAAGCTTAATTTTGGCAACAAGAAGCCGATGATCGGTGCCACAATCGGCCCTAGGCCTTGTTTTTACTGCTTGTATAGCGCTTCTCCATCTCTGCCGGCAAAGAATATAATCGATCTGATTCCTGTACAGACCGTCCGGTGAAGTCCATGTGTACAGGCGCCTCTTGTGCTGTTGAAAATGAGTATACGCTATGGTCAGGTTGTTTTCTTGATAAAAACCTTACTAGCCTCTGCCCAGCTTCATTTGGCTCACCAAGACCGAACTTGCCTGTAATTCCGGATATTTCTTCACTCCCGACCTTAGCATTCCAGTCTCCTATGCGAAACACGACGTCTGATGATGGGGTGCGGTCTAAAAGGCATTGTAGGTCCGTATAAAGTCTCTCAACGTCAGCTTCTTCAGCAGTAGTGGTCGGTGCATAGACTTGGATAACTGTTATGTTGAAAGGGTGACCTTGGATCCGAAGTGAAATCATTCGGTCGTTTATGGGATCGTACCCTAGCACTGCTTTGCCCATAATTCTGTTTACTACAGTGCCTAGAAGTATATTCTAGGCACTATATTGTTACGTGGAAGATTTACAGTCCCAAAGCTGTCCGCACAACTAACGTTGACGAGGGCACCGATTTCACAACACTCAGCGTCGTCGTCTTCTCGGAGTCTGTTTCACTTCTTCATCCTCATCACGAACAGCGAATACAGCTAAGTAACACTACCCCCCGCGGGAAAAGCACAGTCCCGGTGCGGTCTATGTTAGCGAAATAGAACGTTGATGATAGGGCTTCAGACGGGACACATGCACTACTTGGGAGGTTGGAGCTGTGGACGTGGACTTCGGAACCACAGATTCAACTTCGTAGGTGACGTCGGTCACGGGGCGCAAAACACGGTAAGGGCCAGTGTAACGGGGCAAAAGGTTTTCACACAAGCCCACTCGACGGCACGGGAGCCACAGCAAAACGAGAGATCCAGGAGTGTAGTGGACATCACGGTGGCGGCTGTCGTACCGGATCTTTTGAGAGTCTTGGGATGCAGAGAGCCTGGCATGAGCTAACCGGCGGGCATCATGAGCACGGGTGACGGCATCACTGGTGTAAGTACTGGTGGCGTCTGCCGCGGGTAGAGAGGTGTCGAAGGGTAGTAACGGGTGTCGGCCAAATAATAAATAAAATGGGGAGTATCCAGCGGTAGAATGGACAGATGAATTGTAGGCGAATGTGACAAAGGGGAGATGAACGTCCCAATCTCGATGGTCGTCAGACACATACATGGCCAGCATGTCTGTGAGGGTACGGTTTAGACGTTCCGTGAGGCCGTTGGTCTGGGGTGATATGCGGTGGTGAATTTGTGGCGGACGGAGCACGAACGGAGAATTTCGTCAACCACTCGCGACAGGAAACAGCGGCCACGGTCAGTTAGTAGTTCGCGAGGAGCACCATGATGAAGAATTACGTTTTCTAGAAGGAAGTCAGCGACGTCTGTGGCGCAGCTGGTCGGGATGGCTCGGGTAATAGCGTACCGAGTAGCGTAATCGGTGGCGACGGCGATCCATTTGTTCCCCGAGGTGGAAACTGGAAAGGGGCCAAGGAGGTCAACGCCTATACGGGAAAATGGGTCAGTTGGTATGGGTATTGGCTGCATATGACCTGAAGGCAAAATTGTGGGCTTCTTCCGACGCTGACACAGTTCACACGCGGCAATGTACTGCTGGACAGAGCGGTAGAGCCCCGGCCAGTAGAAACGTCGGCGCAGGCTGTCGTATGTTCGAGAGACACCCAAGTGGCCAGCCGTGGGAGCATCATGGAACTGTTCAAGGAGGGTGGAACGCAGGTGTTGTGGAACGACGAGCAAAAGGTCTGTGCCATCTGGTCGCATATTACGTCGGTATAGGGTGTTCTCGTGGAGCACAAATAAGGCGAGAGATGGGTCAGGGCGGTCGGAGGTAAGACGGAGGATAATGGAATGCAGAGAAGGATCTAAGTGCTGTTCCTTGGCAATGTTGGCAAAGGCGGAGACAGATAAGACATATGCATCATCGTCAGAGTCTGTAGGACTAGGGGAGTCGACGGGATGACGTGACAAACAGTCGGCATCTTGGTGAAGCCGGCCGGACTTGTAGACGACGGAAAAGGTGTATTCTTGTAATCGTAGCGCCCAGCGCCCCAAACGGCCAGTAGGATCTTTGAGAGAGGAAAGCCAGCACAAGGCATGATGGTCTGTTATCACAGTAAAGTGGCGGCCAAACAAATAAGGGCGGAATTTCGTAATAGCCCAGACAAGCGCCGGGCACTCTCGCTCTGTAATAGAATAATTTTGTTCGGGCGTTGACAGGAGGCGGCTGGCATACGCAATCGCCCTTGTACGGCCGTGTTGTTGCTGAGCGAGAATAGCTCCTATTCCATGGCCACTTGCGTCGGTACGGAGTTCAGTATTGGCGAAAGGGTTGAAGTGGGCTAAGACTGGTGGAGTAGTAAGAGCAGCAATAAGCTTTGAGAAAGCTGCAACTTGTTCAGGCCCCCAATAGAATGAAACGTCTTTCTTGAGGAGTTGGGTGAGCGGACGAGCAAGGACTGCGAAGTTCGGGACGAATCGTCGGAAATAGGAACATAGGCCAATAAAGCTTCGGACATCGCTGGATGAACGCGGAGTGGGAAAATCTGTGACGGCACGTATCTTGTCAGGGTCAGGCTGAACACCGGAAGCATTAACCAAGTGACCAAGCACTTTGATTTCCCGATGGCCGAAACTGCATTTCATTGAGTCGAGTTGAAGGCCGGCGCGGCGGAATAGCTCGAGAATGGTAGAAAGGCGAGAGAGGTGGCTGTCAAAAGTGGACGAGAAAACAATGACGTCGTCTAAGTAACAAAGACAAGTCGTCCACTTGAAGCCGCGCAGCAATGAGTCCATCATCTGTTCGAAAGTTGCAGGGGCGTTACATAGGCCAAAAGGCATGACTTTAAATTGATAGAGGCCGTCAGGGGTGATGAACGCTGTCTTTTCACGGTCTCTCTCGTCGACAGAAATCTGCCAGTAGCCGGAACGAAGGTCGATGGATGAAAAGTAGCTGGCTCCGTGCAAACTATCAAGCGCGTCGTCGATGCGCGGAAGAGGATATACATCTTTTTTGGTTATCTTATTCAAATGACGGTAGTCAACGC
>JAJIZL010031001.1:0-20276 GCA_023969395.1 Amblyomma maculatum
CACACACACACACACACACACACACACACACACACACACGTGTGATGCAGTCCGGCGGACAGTTGACCCGCGCACGCGCTTTAGCTTTTCGTCTCAAACCCAGTATATGAGTGAAAAGTAAAACGCGCCTGTGCCTGTGGTCTGAATCCCAGTCGACAACAGCCGGAAAGATTACTTAAAGAGATCAAAACTTGCAGAAATTGTCCCAATTCTCAGTGGACACCTCATTTCGACTTAAGGGAAAATTGAGGGAGTGATTGAGAAAGGAACCTAAGGAGCATGAACATTTTTGACCACATCAGAATCTTAACCTGCATGGCACATCGGCGCATTTCGCGTTTCACGTTGTGAAAATGCGGCGACGCTACCACGCGCTTAAAACGGTAACTTCTCCAAGCGTCCTAATCAGTGAGCCATGTCGGCGGGTCCTGAAAAAGCGGTTAAATGATGTCTCAACAGAGTAAAGACGGAGGCAGGGTAGCTGAGGATCACAGAGCGCGTGGGAGCAGAAAGGAGAAAATAAGGAGCTGAGCCAAAAACGTGCAGTCTAATATGCTTTATATCTAGAATACCCAAAAACATCACTCCAGGCATGCTATGTCGTGTTTTTTTTTTTTTTCACTTCCGTTAGTTTTCATGAAGATGGACTTAATAAATATTTGTTCACGCTTTCCTTTAAGCCCGCAGTTAGCATACAATAGCACTTTTTTTGTGAGTAGAAATTTCCAAATGTTTAAGAAGGTCTCATTTATATCGATTGTTCACCGCGGCTGTGCCGAAGTAGATGAAGGGGAAAAGTACTTCGGGAATAAAAGTAGGGCCCCATTTCTTCTTGTATATGTGTGCGTCATCCGGCAGCTTTCTTTTATTAGTGCGCAGGAACACCACCGATCATCGCTTTTTATGCACCAGTTTCCCGAGAAGCTTGGTCTTATTGCAATTATCCTCTTCACATTGAGCGGGCGATTCCTAAATGACCACACATTTGCAATGAATAGAAATGTTTTGTTCTTGCTTCTTTTGAGAAATTCATTGCAAAAGAGCCTCGACATCGGCAAACCACTTCAGCTGTGAGATTGTGATTACCATTTGGCGGATATTGAAGGAACGCCACTAGCATAAGAAGGACAGGTACACCACTTTCACAAAACGTTGGTAGCTGCTCTTCCAGTTCGCATCATGCGAGTTTCAAAACAGGGACCTTCGTCCATTCAAGGCAGTCGTTCTCGCATCTTAACGAAACAGAAAAAACCTAACAGGTCTGATTGCACTGAAAGAGCGAAATTATCACCACAAAGAAAACCACAAGAATTTTTTCGCAAAAATTGTGTGAAACAATGAAAAAGCAGTTGACTCATCATGAATGAATCATTGCCTAAGAACAAACAAAAGAAATGTTTTGTAGGGAATACCCACAGATACAACCGGAGCTACACACAGTGCTTGAAATGCACCGCGTTTTCACTAATCTAGAGCCTTATGCGCGCGAAAAACCGAAGAAAAATGTCACTTAAAAGAGTAACAGTTTTTTTACGCAATGCATGTTATTTGCGAGTATTGCTTTGCATGAAGAAGCGAACAAAATTATAAGAAGCATTATCCAGCAATTCACCGAAATGCGTGCTCGTTCCGTCTACCGTGTTTTACGCTGCCATTGCATGTGAAAATTGGCGCTCGAGCAATATCCATAAATGCCACAATTTAGTAAGTAATGTCAGTTTAAAATTCTTTGATGTTTCATATGCCATGTTTGTATGGTTGGTTTTTTTTTATTAGGGTTAGCGGTAAATTATCTGATGTGCAGAATACCTTACGCCATTGGCATTAAGAGCGTTTACAGCTAAAGATGATGGCCATAGTTCTGACAAGTGATGAACGACAGTTAACATACCCGGGTGCTGCACGGTTTTCAGTTATGTAATATTACGACACATGAAATGGCAAGAGTTACAAATCTGACTTCTCCTTACTGATGTGTGGCAGAGAGAGGAATCGAACTTTCAACGCACTAGAGTAATAATTCGTGCTCCTGCTTGACCACGCAGGAATTGAAGTCTATGCAGCTACGTTTTGCAGGGCTTTATATGTATCTATGTCGGGTGGTCATCAACATATATGGGTCGCATACGACAGTATACTAATGGGCAAGTTTGCAATAATACAAGCAAAAATGAAACGGTAGTAGTAAAGTAGTAAAGTTAATATACAAGCCCGATGATCCGCGGAAATGGGAGCCATTCACGTATCGCATCTTATACTTAAATGTTGAGTATAACTGTCCCCAATTGTTAGTATGGTTCCTTGTCATTTCAAGTTTTTTCAGAAATGTCATTCGCGGGCATATTCGAGGCGAGCAGCTTTGCATCAGCACGAACAGAATTTTATGAACGCGTCGAAAAAAGCAACGTCTAGAAAACTATCACTCAATTAAATACGATAACAAGCCTACCTCGCAAGTGACACTTGCGAGGTAGGCTAATGCATAGGAGCGGGCGGAAAGGGAAGTTATTGCAGTGCAGAAGTATTATTTAAGTCTATATCTCGAGGGATAAAATTTCCATCAGCGAACGTTTGGCATGACCTAGTTAACGTATCTAGAGAGGTTTTCTACCGTATGCGACCGGCATTCAGTCAAGGTTCCTAGTTGAATATAAAAACAAGGCATCGGTGCGCATTGGAATCGAAATCAGGAATGGTGGATGGGAAGAGAATACGGAGCATTGCTTGTATCTTTCCTTTTAGATATTGTGTTTATAACACAAAACCGCAGACCGATTAGTCGGCGTGTTAAACTGCCATGTACCCTCGCGGTGTGGTCTCTACAACTTGCTGTTGTGTAAAAGCTTTCAAAATTTCTGTTTAACTACGCTGAGCACCTATGGATTTTATTATAAGTTTGGTACATTCCACCAACATTAAAAACCCCACAAGTGTACTTTCTCCCATCTGCGCGTTCCAAAGGTGCTGAATACTTACGAGGTCTCAATTCGGCGTTGGCATCAAAATCTGTTGCACTTTCCAGCTCATCTGTCTCAAGTTTTTGTCCTGCAAGTACAAGCTTCCATCCCCTACGCCAGTTTTCACAAACATGCCTCGACTAGACGCTCCAACTTCACTCCGTAGAGCGGAAAAATTATCCGCTCCTCAACTAGAAGGCCGATTGGGATTCGTTGACGGCACTCATTGTTAACTCCGGAACGTTCCTCTCGAGACATACACCTCCAGTTGAAGCAGTGCAAATAGCATATGGGAGGAAAACAATTGGCGAAGTTCTGGTTATTAAACCAGACCCCGCTACGTGTGACACACCCATTTTTTCACGTTAGGTCTTCTGAACAATATTCACAAGCAGCCACTATGTTCAGAGCGTAATAAAATATTTTGTTTGCAGGCAGAATACACAAGACGAATGAAAAAAATAAAAAAAAACGAGCGGGAATAGTTTCATATCAGGGATCATTTGCTGCCGGTGACCTATAGTTGGTGTAGAATATGACGTATGCTCTGAAAAATGATGTGAAACCTAGCGTTATTTTAGATACGGCAAATTTTCTTTCGGTGGGAGTCCGCTTGCTCCCAGCCCGTGGAGGGCAGGGAGGAGAATTTTTAAAACATGTGCTCCGTTTTGCAGCGTCTTCCCACGCATACACCATTGAATTTGACTATCCTGAAACAAATGACGCTTGTGGTTAGCAACAGGCCCGGAGTCATAACTATAATCGGGCTTCAGAAGTCACTTCTTTCGCCGACCTTGAATATTTCTCTTAAATTGAAGGAGCCAACGCGCTCGTATATAGCAGCGCCGCTCATTTGAAGACGTACTACGTACACACGCACCCTAAGCCGACGAGCAACCCACTAAGTGTGACGCTTCCTTTATAAAACCCGCCGTTCTCCACATGTGTACCGCTGTCATCGCAATGAGATAATAAACTACAACATTGAAGTCTGCAACTGAGGTATTCATGCTCGGAGTTAGATGCACGGACGTCAGAGCATAGCCACGACGGCACCCGTGAAACGGTAACGTACCAGACATTCCGGACCGACAGATTAAAGCTGTCACTCTGCCGACGCATTAGAGAACAATTATGTGTTTTCTCGTTCATCCACGTTTGAGAAAAGCTTGTTTGCTGCTATATCGAAGTGAACGATGTCAAGACCGTCATATTTACAACCGGAATGAAGGTGGAGGTACTTGTAACATAGCGTTGTTCCTGGCTCGAGGTTTTCGAGATAAGTTTTCTCCTCCTTTCGAGGAGCGAATCTTGAATTTGACGTTAGAAAAGCACTTCTTTAATTACATTCCTTTCTTTTGAACCTCTTACTGGAGCTACTTCGGAAAGTACCCACAAGACACAGTGCAGTTAAGACAATGTTTTGTCTGAGATCTGTGTGTCGTACGTGGATAACTATGCGTGTGTACGCGCGGATTCTGTCCGACGCAAGGCTGTGTTGGTTTGGCAGGAAAAGGGTTGGCAAAACCCTTTCATTGAGTGCACTCGTTTTAGAGCGCTAGCCATACTATCTGGATTTGCCTTACTTGGGTCCGATTTTCCTTAAGCTTGGCCTGAATAACATTGAGCTCCTAACGAATAATGTTTAGTGAAGATACTGTGCCTTCCACCTACCAGAACTAACTTTAACAAACATAAAAAAATGAGCTAATAAAAAAGAGGTGCGACTTTGCCTTAATTTAGTGTGGCTGTCCACCAAAAAGTAAAACCTCTGTTGTCCTCTCTTTTTCATACAACAAATAAACAGAAATTCTAAATATACTACGGAATGAAAAGAAGTTATAAAGGCGATGTGCCATCTACCCATCAAGCGAAGCTTCAGTATCGCCCAATTCAAATCCTAGACAAAGCATGATTTTTTTTTTCGCTGCTTTTCTTTCCTCTCACGCACAACCCGTTCTCATTTGACGAGTTCATGCAATTAAAATTCCTATCTCGTTCATGGTTCTGCTGCCATTTTTTTCTCTTCCTTTTGTACGAGGCATGACAACCGCCAATAGTAAAATCGATAGTGCAGTTTGTAGTTTTACTATCTGCAGTATAATGTGCAGAATTGCTAGCTATCCTGCTGTGAATGATAATGCAGTTTTGAGCCTGTGATGTTATGAACCATTCCTGATAACCTACTATCAGTAATACTCAGTTCGCGTAATTTATATTGCTATACTGTACTGCTTTCAAAGCGGTAGCAGCAGTACTAGAGAACACTAATCTCGGCCAGCATAACCTCTGAAGAGTTATTTACGACCGCTGTCGGCTCAAAATCAGGCACGCCAAACTGTGCGTTGTGGGTCTCTGCTGCCATCCCAACTATGAAACGTGCTACCCTCAACATTTTAACCAGCACGTTTACCTCTTGTATGACCACCTGCAGTTCAAGATGACGCGTGGACTAATGGGGCAGTCACTTTGTGCTTCGCATAACCACCATAATGCTACAGATCAGGAAGAAGAAGCAGGACTGCCGTGGGCAGGCGCGCTCGCGCAGGACCGCCAACATTTATTAAACGTCATCTATCCGTTGCCATTATTCATGTCCTGTTTCCTTTCTACATTGTCTTGTGGCCTCGTAACATTTTGACGGAGGTGCGAGTGCGTTCATCTCACCTCATCCTGGCCCGGTGCTTCGACGCCCACTGCTTCCGTTGTCGGCAACGGGCTTCTGGGACGCATCCGCTGGCTGTGCCCCAGCTTACCAGACTCGACCAGACATCGCCGTTCTCTCCCCCCCCCCCCAGTCCCCTGCACTGCCCATAAGACAGGATTAACGACAAGTAACCCGACGTGAAGACTTCACTTACCAGAGCCGCCACCAACATGTGAAGACACATTTCAAGACATAGCGAATGTAAGACCCGACTAAAGATCCGACCGATTGGATAAAACGAAACACATTAAGATAAGGCCTCCGACTGTGCTATTTGATGCGTGACTGGGACTCAGTCATCAAATCTTTGTGACCTGTGCACCGAAAGTTTGCTGGACGAGGCTGCATAGGTCATCATGGCCGCAAATCATTACCTCCCTTTTCTTCTCTCTTCACCGATACACACATGATAATCGCCATCCCAAAAATCGTATCAACTGCGACTTCTTCATCTACCGATCGCGATGATCACCCGGTGGCCGCAGGGGCTTTTACGGACGAGGAAGAAGAAACGGGCACTGGCGTTGACAGGCGTGCTCGCGCCAAGCCCACCAACTTTTATTAAACGTCATCGATTATATTCATCGGACATGTCCTATTTCCTAACAAACGACTAACGGCCGTTCATCGACTCCGAAATCAACGGTCTCGGCGCGGCCGTTGATCCAGGCGTCAGCCGCCGCACAACGGCACTCTAAATCGCCGCCTGATTTTCAACCCGGTGGTGTCCCCAGTGGCCGTCCCATTCATCATCCTCACATACCCGCGCGATCCTGGCTGTTTTCGTGGCAGAGACGCTGCGGACGTGGAAGAATAGATACGCAAGTACGCCATGTCAGGATATATAATCGCTTGAACCCCACATTCATGCTAGCCAATGTTGTTTTACCTCAAGGGCATGGTGCTAGCCTGATGCGAGACTCATGAAGACCTATTGACAATTTGGGCTACTTGCAGAGAAGCTCTGCGAACTCTAGAAACCTTCTTGATTTACGACAAAGAGAACCATCGAGACCCGCACCCAGATGTCTACCGAATCATAAGTGGCCTACATTCAGGACGTGCTCGCCGATTGCCACAAAGTGGACTAGAAAATGTCGAGTTCGAAAAAGTTGGCCACGTTTTGCGGGGCATCACAGATGATACATTCAAATTGCTCGTGTACAAAGACTGCCCACAGTTGATAACATCATAAAAGAATACGGAGTTTTGAAGATTCAAAAAGCCGTCGCATCGCACAATCATTTGCCCGCCTCCATAATACTGCTCCGACATCTTTCGTGTCACGTTTTGCCACCCCAACACCAGCCAACTCGACCAAAAATGGGACTCGTATTGTCCGCTGTGAACCTGAAGCCATTTCTCCTGCTACTTTGGCGCCACATTTTGCCACCTGCTACAGCCTAGATGTTCCTCCAATTCAGATCGTTGTCCGCCAAGAGTTCGCCAACGTGAGCCTCAACTCTGCTCAGCCATCAGCCTGCCCACTGCCGTCAAGGTCCGTACAGTTTATCCTGGTCGGCCTGCTTACGTCGCCCGCGTTGATGTAATCCAGACGACTTGACGTCCGTACAGTTTATCCTGGTCGGCCTGCTTATGTCACCCACGTCGATGTAATCCAGACGACTGGCGAACATCTTATACATGCCTATTTGTTTTGCTTATTCCTGCGTCAGCCATATCGCCCGTTATTGCCGATACCGATGGTTAAAGTCGCACAGACTCCGCTTTCCACCCCATTCCACTTACAATGACCGCTCCCATCCCATCTCACCTCGTCATGACCCTTCAAGCATTGCCGTCGATGCCGAGGCTTCCCGCATCAACTTATCACCCTCCCTGAGCACATCGCCGTTCGTTCCGTTCGTGCCAACGACGTCACTCTTCATCTCCAAGTATATGTCAGCTTCCCTGCGCAAACCTAGGTGCTGAAACGTCTATAGACGGTGCTACATAGGGACAACGATTTCCAATTCCCGTCTATCTCTTCCTGTGCGCCGTAATTTTTTCACCGTACTCGCCGATGGAGTAGCCGTTCAAGCCCCGGTAATACCGGTGCTCAAGGTTGCTTAGTGAGAGCCCGCTGACCCCTGCCCCTACATAGGTTGTGCATGTCGTAAATGGCGCAACGCCAAAGGTCGTTGGCTAGTGATCAGCCAGCATAAAAATATGGCTCCCATACTACCGTCTTGTTCAGAGTGCTGCAGCATTGCCCTCACGACATCATTCTTGCACTCGACTTTCTGACCATGCAGCCATCATAAAATGTGCTACAAGCATTTTTTCTCCTTTCGACCCAACATGCCTTCTTATACATGTGCAACAGCCACGTGAGTCACAACCATATAGCTCAAGCATTGGAAAAAGTAACAGAATTTGTAATCATGCAGGCGCGTCGATTTACAACATGTCCAGTTCACTTTTTGTTAATGCAATAGACGGTGTGCTGATATACTTATCATTCAGCTTCGCTATAGCAGCTGCCTCGATAATCTCGCGGACTAGCTGTTCTTTGTGCTTGGCAAGCACTTTGCACCTGCTGAGTTCCGGAGCACAAGTTTTTGAGGGGCAGTCTCTGCAGTGAACCCCTAAATGTTGGCAAGCCTGCTCAAAATTCCTTTTATGCTCTAATAGTCTCTCATTCAAGCATCTTCCCGTCTGCCCATTGTACTCCTTTCCACAGGACACCGGCAAAGAATACACAAGGCCTTCAGTACATTCAACAAAAGGGTTTTTAGGCTTTGTCAGGCACACCTGTTGTTTACCACTTGAATTAGTGTTTACCTTTCTACAGAAACTTTTCAATTTGTTTGGGGCAGTGAAAACCCCATTAACACAAGCTTTTCGTCCAATTCATTTAAGGCGATGAGAAACATTATGGATGTACGGCACAGCAAACACCTTCCTCTTATCCTTTATTTTCTCTTGCCCGCATTGTTGTTCAAGCCTTGGCAATCTCAAATGCTTCTTCATCTTCTTCGCAACCGACACCAGCACATGCAAATGATAACCAGCACTAACAAAACGTTCTGTCCGACGTAGGAAGCTAATTTCCATTTTGTGCACGCATCATTTCTTTAAAGCATTTGTCAAGCATAAGTTCACAATAGCTCTTTTTGTCAGCTTTGAGTGAGCCGTTAGGAACGGCAGTGGCGCCTTCTCCCCCTTAGGCTCGTATGCCCAACAAGTATGCCCTCTGGCAAACTCAAGATTGAGATCTAAAAATCTCAAAGACCTTTGAGATGGAAGCTCATGAGTAACAGCAAGTGGCTTTAACGCTTGAGAAAATTGACCAACAGCCTCCAATACTGCTTCCTGGTTGTTCGAGCCTTGGCCTTCACACAGCACAAGGTAGTCGTCGGCATACCTGAACACTTTTTGACATTTATGCTAGCGAGAATATTGTTTAAGATCTGTCTTTTTGGGCCAGGTACAAATAACTAAGAAATGGCGCGATACATGACCCAATACACACCCCGCGTTTTTGTAGATACACTTTATCCTCCCAGATGATCTGAGTGGAACCATCCCGCCTTTCTTCCTTCACTTACTGCATGATTCAGGTGTCCCCAGGAACAAGTGTGAGAGATACTGCGCCTTTCCATTCCTGTGAACCAACTATGAAAGGCACGCTTCAGAGCTCAAGTGGAAGACGTGACTACACATGGTAAAAAGTTAATAACACATGAACACCTAACTGCAGGGTAACATGTGCAGCATTCGATAATTCACACACTCACAGAGAAAAGCATCATATGTTGATGTAGTTTGCATATATACAGCTAGTTTGAATGTGTGGATCTAAAGCCGATCGTTCCTTGGCTTTCGAGGAAGTTCTTGCCCGGATGTAACCCGCCCTCCTTTTCCCTTAAAGCATATATTGCTAGAAATTCGATGAGACACTTGCTAACTTTGGCAAAAGCGTTTCAAGTTAGTTTAAGATAGTTTAAGTCCTGGCCTTGTTCGTTAATTGTTCTGCGCTCGACTGGTGATATTCGATAGGGCTTCTGTCTGATAGGGATCGCATCATCAGTGCTGATCTTGTGGGACATACATGAATGTGGTGTAACAGAAAAATCGGCTTCTTGAGCAAAGTCAACCAAAGAGGCACAAGGTGCCAGAACCTTACATAACTCGGGATGGTCGGATGACGAAAGCGATTTGTTTATCATCCGAGTTATATTCGCACTGTTATTAGGATCCACACGATGGTGAGGATGAGGAGACACAGACCGAATAGAAAGGACCTCGTAGCCGTCAAATGTAGCCAACCTGAGGCCGGATGGTAAACAAACGGGTTCCGACGAAATGTGTACTGTCCACAAGAGGAAAGAAATACCTTCAACAAATACAGAGTGTGTGCCTGCTCCACGGAATTGTTCATGTAACCTTCAACAAACACAGAGCGGGTGCCTGCTCGCTCGGCAGAGCTGTGAACCGGCACAAACATTGGAGCCATAGAACGTAACACTACATCGTCGGAGACATAAAATGCGCCGTCACTAGAGCTAGGGTTTCCTCTACAAAGGCAGACAGAATATTGCGGCGCAGAGAAATTTCGCCGGCTGCGCAATCGACCGTTGCTCCACAATCGTGCAGAAAATCAATTCCGAGAATAACTTCATGTGTGGCTCTTGCTAAAGCTACAAATTCAACTCGAAACGTTTCCTTAGCAATGACCACTGACACGGAGCAGAGACCCACTGGTGTCACCCGTTAATATATATGAGGGGTTATCATTAACGATGCGCCCTTAACGGTGCGCACACTCCCAGACACCCTTAGAGTGAGTGGGGGTAGCTGTTCCGGTCGCAAAGGAGGTGCCCTCGACTTGCGTGGCAAGCTCAGCCGGAATTCAACTACCTTGTAGTGACAGAAGGGGGTGGTCGTTTGGTGCCCAGCGGTCGCCGGTTCAAACCAGAGTAAGGATCGGAGTCAGAAGTAACAAACAAAACACAATTTATGTAGAGCAAGAGACGATACAAATGAATACACAAGATCACTTGAAATACAACAGACGAGAGGTTCACAGAATACAAACGCTAAGCATGCAGCTACAGAATGATTCAATAACACAGAGGCTTTACAACAAATCAAACACGAGAGAGTTACATAAACAAACACCAAAATTGTTCACCGGGCACTGTTGCAGTCCGACGCCTCAAGAGTCACGATGTGGCCGCCATACGAGACGAGCGCCGCTCCCTTGAAAGTCCGTGGGCTTGCCAGCAGCGGGTGATCCCCGGGAGTCCAGCCGAAGCACAGGCGAGCACGTCGCAAAACACTGACGAACTGACTGACTGACTGACTACACAAGCGGCGCGGTCGCTTTAAATAGGGCGCGCCGCGTCTGTTTGTTAACACGCGCCAAAGCTAGCGCGCACACACACTTAGCTTCGCTGGTTATAGCGCTCTCTTCTCCTCCCGTTGAGCCGCGCGTCGTCATTGGCCAGGTCCCATAGAAAGTTCTCGAAAGGCCTGGCACATTCCAGGCCGATGAACCACCGTCCTCCCCGGGCAATGGGAAAGAGGGTCACGGCAACGCGTACAAAGCTACGCGCTCTCCAGCGCGGGGAAGGGGGCTTTTCTCTCCATGCCTTCCACGCGACGCCGTGCGGGCCTCGCGCCGTACCGGCTTGATGAAAATGTGCGCCGATTTCGTGACACTGCCCCTCTCTTAAAGAATATTGTCCCACAGTATTCACAACAACCACGAACATCGCGAGCACATGCATGCGCTCACAAATATATGGGGCAAATATTCACATCACACATATTGCACTAATTTCACAAATTGTAATAACACATTACAAAATTCACACATCAATACCAAGAAATTCACAAACATAGCAACACACTGCCGTCGAATACACATAAGAATCAACAACACACAGCTCTTCAAATGCGAAGCGCACGAACCCACGGCATTCTTTCGCCTATATTTCCAAAAACGGCTTGTGGCTCTTCCTTGGAACCGGTGAGCTCTTCTCAAACTGCCAGTTCTCTTTCTTACAAAGCACTGGCGCCTCTTTCGTTCGCGTGTCCTGGTTCTTTTTCTGGTTCTAGTGATATTTCTCATCCGCGATTTTATCTCGTTCCTCCCTCTACTCTTGAGTTCTGCTTTCCGATCGGAAGCTTGGCCAGAACTAACTATACTTTGCATAGCGGCGCTTCGATGACGCCGTCTCATTCTTTCTCGGTATGGGCGGCTCTCCATGCGCTTGCGCATCCAGTCGTTCAGCCGCTTCTTCCTACTTTTTCTATGAGACATTTCCCTGTTGACTTTGCCTGACTTGGCAGGTTTGGATTTGTTTCTTTTCGTTTCCACTTTTATTCGCACCTTTGGCCGAGGAACGTTTGATCCGGTTTTACGCGCATAATCAGAACATTGTTGTCTGAAAGGAGCGTCTTTTTGAGAACTTTGTTCTCCCTTAATCCTTTTCATTTTCTTTCTTTTCTTTACGACCTTTAGTCGTACCTTCTTGAAGCAGAGCTCAATTACAACTGGAGACTCATCCTCCTCACTTTCAGTTACATCCCGTTCCTTAAAAGTTTCCTTAAAATGTTTCTTGAATCCTTTCATTGCAGTGCAGTCTTCGCTTTCTTCCCTTTCTGAATCCTCAAGGTTAGGATCTGCACTGTCACCTTCATCCAAGCTTTCGTGCTCACTGCTATTTGAAAGCTCCTCATCCCGGTCACTCATGCACTCAGCCATGGTGTCATTTAATAAGGAGCTACAATCCTGCCTTTTTTCATCTTCAGGCGTTGAGAACACGAAAGAGGTTTCTGGTTCGATAACTACTTTCACAGCTTCGCCGCAACCTGTAATTTTGGAGGGGAAAATCTCACTTTCTTGAGAAATCTTAGCTCCGGAAAAGAGTTTTCTTTCTGAGCTTTCTGTCGCGGGAACGGACTGTTCCACAACCTCCTTCTCGCTGCTGGAGCTATTTTCTACAGCACCGGTAGCTGTCGACGAATCGGTTGTGTACATCCTAATATAAGGAAACGTAACCTCCAGAGGCTCGGTGATGCCTTTCAACCGCTGAACTTCAGCCAGCTTCTTCAGAAGGATATTTCTCTCTTTTAAGAATTCTTTTTCTTTTTCTGCCTGCTTCCTGAGCCATTCTTTCTCTCTTTCTGCTGGTTTCCTGAGCCATTCTCTCTCTCGTTCTTCTCTTTGCCTCTCTTTCGTTTTCAGCCTCTTCTCGAACCTCTCTTCTTTTCCGTCCACCCATTCCACAGTTCAGCTCCTTTTAGACCTTTCTCTAGACCCAACGCAATAATCTCCTTGAGATTCATCTTCAATGTGAACTGCCTAATGCTAATACATAGCACTCTCAATGACCTTACACAACCGCTTCAGCGCGGTACCTCTTGCTATCGCTCTGCTGCTACACCGTTTACGATCTCTTCGTAAACTCTTCCAACTCGTTCTCCGTCCTCTGAGCTTGAGTGCACCAAACGTCCTGTCGCGGACGCCAGAATAATTGTCACCCGTTAATATTATGAGGGGTTATCATTAACGATGCGCCCTTAACGGTGCGCACACTCCCAGACACCCTTAGAGCGAGTGGGGGTAGCTGTTCCGGTCGCAAAGGAGATGCCCTCGACTTGCGTGGCAAGCTCAGCCGGAATTCAACTACCTTAAAGTGACAGAAGGGGGTGGTCGTTTGGTGCCCAGCGGTCGCCGGTTCAAACCAGAGTAAGGATCGGAGTCAGAAGTAACAAACAAAACACAATTTATGTAGAGCAAGAGACGATACAAATGAATACACAAGATCACTTGAAATACAACAGACGAGAGGTTCACAGAATACAAACGCTAAGCATGCAGCTACAGAATGATTCAATAACACAGAGGCTTTACAACAAATCAAACACGAGAGAGTTACATAAACAAACACCAAATTGTTCACCGGGCACTGTTGCAGTCCGACGCCTCAAGAGTCACGATGTGGCCGCCATACGAGACGAGCGCCGCTCCCTTGAAAGGCCGTGGGCTTGCCAGCAGCGGGTGATACCCGGGAGTCCAGCCGAAGCACAGGCGAGCACGTCGCAAAACACTGACGAACTGGTGGTGGTGGTGGTGACTATGGTTTATTTTTGGGGAGGGGGTACTGGTCACGTCTTATGTTGGCCATCTTTGTGGCATCACTCTTGGTGACCAGGGGGAAGGGGAAGTTGGGTTTAGGGGAAGGTTGGGGAGGGGAAGACTGACGAACTGACTGACTGACTGACTACACAAGCGGCGCGGTCGCTTTAAATAGGGCGCGCCGCGTCTGTTTGTTAACACGCGCCAAAGCTAGCGAGCACACACACTTAGCTTCGCTGGTTATAGCACTCTCTTCTCCTCCCGTTGAGCCGCGCGTCGTCATTGGCCAGGTCCCATAGAAAGTTCTCGAAAGGCCTGGCACATTCCAGGCCGATGAACCACCGTCCTCCCCGGGCAATGGGAAAGAGGGTCACGGCAACGCGTACAAAGCGACGCGCTCTCCCGCGCGGGGAAGGGGGCTTTTCTCTCCATGCCTTCCACGCGACGCCGTGCGGGCCTCGCGCCGTACCGGCTTGATGAAAATGTGCGCCGATTTCGTGACAACTGGACGCAAATGTTCTCCCTCAACATCGCGAAAGCTGGCACTTCGGTCCCAAGCGAACATTATTGTCGGTCCAAGGCGATTTTAAATCTGAGACTCATCACGGAAATTGGGTCACCAGTATCCCCTAAAGCTAAATATTTACACCATTTACAGTAACATGCACTGTTCTTCAACATCCCAGCAGGCAGAGGAATTCGCGAAGATGACCGTTTCGCGACTTCACCGCCATCTGCCCTTCCTGCTAGTTTCCCGATGGTAGCGCTGGCGAGCGTCGACGTGGGGACGGGGACCGTACTCGGCGCGGAGGTGGTGGTGTGAAGCTGCGTTCAGAAGCGAGAGTCACTGCGAAAGACGCCTGGGCGAGGCTGTAGTGGACGAGGTTTACGCCACTTAATGTTCTCTAGTTCACAGAAACTTGCCCAAGGGTGGGTTCAAGAATGTGAGGCCTGCTGTCGCCGGCGTTGACAAAACCGCGCTATGTGCGTGCGGCGGCCGCAGTTATAACAAACGGGCGATTCACTAAAAGCGTAGGCGCTGGATTCGGAGGAATTCGACGGTGGTTAAGAGATGACGATACCTGCATGACGCACGCTTGAATGTGGAGGAAAGCGGCTGGTCAGAGGCGAATAGGCGCGCTCGTTACCGTAGGAGTAGCGCGGAAATTCTGGTTGACACGTCCACGAGGCTGGATGTTCAGCCTGCTGTGGCTGAACTGCGCATTCCGAGTAGATAGGTTTCGCGTCGGCGCCTTGCAGGTGTTTGACCAGCTCTTCACTCACAACTCTTCGGACCAGAGAGGCGAGATCGTCGCGGACAGTGTAGTCATACTTGCAACTGTTGGGACGTTGGGGAGGCGTCCAAATTTTGGTACAATACGGCGCATTTTTAAAACTTCAAATGTACGGCAGTACTGGATAACGTCCGAGGCACTGGCTAGGCTTTCTTTTGTTATAAGTAAATTTTAAATATCTACGGCGAATCCGTTTAAGTGATGGCCAACCTTGTCTTCTTCGGGCATGCGTCTATTAAAAATGCGGCAGAGCTTCAGGACATCCTTTATATATGTCGTGTAAGTCTCTCCAGGTAACTGTGCTCGTTAGGAAAGGGTTTGCTCAGCCTTGCGTTTTTTTTTATGTAGTCTCTCCAAAACAGTTGGTTATCTCTTCCACAAACTTGTCCCAGGTAGAAAGGTTCTCTTCATGGTTCTCAAACCACAGCAGCGCCGTGCCGGTCAGAAAGAATACAGCGTTCGCGAGTTGCATGGCCGAGTCCCAACAATTGTATTTGCTGACACATTTGTAGTGCGCCAGCCCTGGACATCCTCATCAGCTAGACCAGAAAATGTTCTTGGCTCCCGCTGATGCGGCCACGAGCTGGACGGTACTTGGTGCTCCTGGCCTGAATTAGAAGCAGCTCCAGTTGAGCGGGAAGACTGACCTCTGTCGTGTGACTTGCCATGGCTGTTAGCTCAGGAGGGAGGGAGCCCAGCCAAGCGTCTGCTTCGTTGATAATGTTCGAAAGGTTCCAGGACACACCGCACCTCCACCAGGTTGTTATGGAGAAATGGGTTTAATATTTACAAAATATGCGGGGACAGCATAAAAGCTACGCACAGTAAGTCTCAAGCACAGTCTCTGTAAAGCTCGTCCCTGAACGAGTCTACTACCGCAACCACTACGCGCAACCACTTAGTCGTCCTCTTTCACATGCGCAGCCGTTCAGTTCGTCCTTGCCTTTCCCATGCGCAACACCGCGCGGCGCAGCGTAATTGACGTAACAATATTAAGGTTGTGGTAGGTAAAGCTTTTTGTCGCCCAAGTCATAATACTATAGCTTATTTTGCAGTAAACTAGTGAGTAGTATGGCGTTTGTTTATTTGTTTGGGTATGTAAAAGTTATTGCACTTTATAAATGTGCCCAACAGCTCGAGCGAGGCTTGATTTACATTCCCTAACATGTGTGCTCCGTGAGAGGTTTTGGCTTAATCAGACACCGAATAATCTTGCTCGATCCCTGTTCCAAACAGCATTTTTCAAAAAGAATACTACCAGAGTTACAGCTTCTGGG
The DNA here is from genome assembly GCA_023969395.1 of Amblyomma maculatum. NCBI lineage: Eukaryota > Metazoa > Arthropoda > Arachnida > Ixodida > Ixodidae > Amblyomma > Amblyomma maculatum. Next base: position 16,329 of record JAJIZL010031001.1, read on the forward strand.
AAAGAGAGCAATGGTTAGCATTGACCGCTTAGTAAAGAGCAGAGACATTAGTCTGCCAACCAAGATTCGTATAACTCGTGCTATGGTCTTTCCAGTTGTGATGTATGGATGCGAGAGTTGGACTGTGAAAAAGGCTGACCGCCGAAGAATTGACGCGTTTGAATTGTGGTGCTGGCGAAGACTCTTGAGAGTTCCTTGGACTGCCAGAAGATCAAATCAGTCGATTGGAGGGTAAAATTCTAAAGTTAAAGCTCAGCTACTTTGGTCATCTGATGAGAAGAGAGGAGTCGCTGGAGAAAGATTTGATGTTGGGAAAGGTTGAGGGTCGCCGGAGAAGGGGTAGGCAGCGAACGCGATGGTTAGATGGCATGCTCGAGGCACTGCAGATGAAGTTATGTGATGTTAGGAAGATAGTGAGAGACCGGAAAGCGTGGCGTGACATGGTCCATATGGTCACGAAGAGTCGGACACGACTGAACGACTGAATTGAACTGAAGAGTTACAGCCATGTTTATATTTTTGGATTGAAAATTATATTCATTGTTTTGTTTATACTTAGACTCAAGCAGTTTCCTTGCAGCCATTTAGAGTGTTGTCCTAAATATTTATCAACATACTTTTGTAGATAGTGTGCAGTTTCTGCGGTAAAAATTTTTATTATCATCTGCATGCATTATTGTTTTCTAGGGTGTTACGGTGATATCATTTATGTAAACAACAATAAGAAGGGGTCCCTTGAGAACTCCATATTGCGTTTCGAGTTTGCTTGAAGACCAATTACTTACATGTATATATTGATAGCATTTTTCAAGTTAACTGGGAATAAGTTTTAGCGGCACTTCCCTAATGCCGCATTTTTCAAGTTTTCTGTCAAGGTGACACTGGTGACACTGTCCAACCACAAGAATATCGTGTTGGACAGTGTCAAAAGCTTTGCTTAAGTCTAGAAATAAGCCAAGAGTAAGTAGTTGTTATTCTGTGTTTTCCATGACTTATCCTTGACATCGATGAACGCAAGCTCTGCTGAATTGTTTGCTTGAAAACCGTATTGCGTATTTGTTACTATTCGGTGTTTCTCAAAAAACCCGCTAAATCTGAGGTAATGCCATATTCAAATACCTTAGAAAACACTGTCACAACTGAAATGGGCCTGTAAATATTAATGCTAGTCTAAGCCCCGTCTTTCGAACAATTAGTAACATTTGCAGTCCAATTCGTCGGGGAAACCTTCGGTAAGGATGATCTGGCTTTACTTTATGCTTTCATACAAGCATTGCGCTAGGCTTGACGAAACGTTCCCTCTCAACGCTGCTTTCACCATTACCTACTATCGCAGCGTAGATGACGCAACAACTGGCTGATTCGGTGCCCTTCGGTTACCTCTCCCAACACTCCTCTAAATTTGCGCTTTCAAGAAATCATGCATGAGTATAATTATTCGAACTATTGGGGGAGGCATGTGCCGCGTGACCTTATAATCTCTTTCGAGACTCAATTCACGTTAATCGTTTACACCGTGGAAGGCGCAGAACCTTCTCGTTGCTAAAGCGCCATGGCATAAGCTAGGTCTTTTCATTTTTCGTTTCTCGTCTCGTTAAAAAAAATTCCGCTCTAACGGGAGACGTTCCCCCTGTACGTGTGAGCTGAATTCACTGCGAGGAAGCTCCGCATTCTCCTTTGTACTGAGGCGGGAGACGCCACGGAAGGCGCGATAATTCTTAACTTTATGCGTTTCCATTTTGCAGTCTGGGTTCCACTGATGTTCCTGCACTTATCTTACTGTCTGCTCTTGTACTGTAATTAGTGGAGAGTCGAATATGACTGCTGCAGTTTTCGTGGGATATCAATTCGGGACACTTTGCGTAAATACTGATATCCCAAATAGAACTGAACCAAGCTATTTTTATAATAATTGGAGTGGTCAAAGTCCCACAGAAGGCGTAGTCTCATAGATGATGGTACTGATTTACTTACTATCAAATGGCCGTGGTTGATTTTCCTACATGTATATATTTCATTATTTGAATATGATCGATGGACAATTCGGAAGGCGCAAAGTTTATTCAGCGCTTTGACGTCTATTTCAAGGAGGACTTGGTGTTTTCCAAATATAAGTAGACACTGGTGCATCTTTGTGAAGCAGAAAAAGCTTCGCGTCACGTATTTGTAATGAACACATCTCCCACTTACAACTTCCTTGCGCCATTAATATTTCTACATATGCTACAGATATATTTGCCTTTTAAAACGTGCTGAAGTACATTGCTTCACATTTTTACCACAAAATTTCAGGTAATATTGGATGATATTAATATAAGGTCGATTATTCTAGATAATGAAAAAAATATTTTGCTTCTAAAGGTTACAGCTTGCCGGATCCTATTTTATTAAGGTGCACGAACAGGCTACAAAATTCACATAACTGATAAACAGTAACAAAGCTGGAGAAGACAAGTGTATAATCATATCGTCAGTTATGAAATGAAGTCAGAATATAGAAGTAATAAGGATTCATGGTTCCGTAAATATGCGACACTGACGGTGCATTGAGTTTACGAGACTTGTTTGATCATAGCATGTGCGTAGGGTGTTTTAAATGTAACCGTTTTATGAATAAATGTAGCGTACGTTGCTTGTTCTGTTTCTGCGTGTGCATGTTCCATTTTTTAACCCGCAATTTTCTCCAAATTTATTATTTTTGTGGTATGCATTTTCAGCGATAGTTTATACTATTCGGCCAAAATAGTTTGACGTCGTAGCAGCAGTAGTTGTAGTGTTCGCACCGGCTGTCGGATATAGTCCAATTGGCTCCGTAAAAACATTGCATCATGCTAATTTGGGGATCCATGATTGATAGCTTATTTGTGTGTGATAGGCGAGGACAGGGTAATAAAAAAATTGTAATTAGTCAGTTATTTGATAACCAAAGACGTTCAACAATAAAAAAAAATTGGTAAATGGTGGCCCAATGGTGTTACAATGCACACAATGAAAAGCCAAAGCTTGACGTCGGTAAAATAAATGAATATAAGTTAAACTAAAATAAAAATTTAATACACTTATTTAAGTAATAAAAAATGAAGAATGAGAAAAACAGAGCGTTCAGATTGTCGGGAGCTCAGAACTGAGTGCAATGCTTGATGATGATAACTAAGCAAATGACTGTAATATATGAAAAATTGTATTAATTGAAGAAATGAAATTTTATTGAAACGAAGTTCCAATGTATCAAAATGGTAAGAAAGAAAGCCAATGCTTGAAAGGGTAATTAAGAAATTTGAAGCTTTATTTGAAAGTTGAAATAATTTAAATAATTAAGAAAGCAAAATTGGAAAAAAGGGCTCTATGGTGGCGAAATGATCAGAATGGGAAACTGCGCCTGATGATGCTAAATAAAAAAGTAGAGTGTATGTATTCATGTTATAAAATTAAAAAATAATGAAACATCGGTGAAAGAAAGATAACAAAAGTCTCAAAATGGTCATAATGGAAAGCGACTGTTTGCTGATTCCAAGTATTGCTGAAAAAATAAAATAAAAAGAAATTAAAACATGGAACATTTAAAGCATCATTCATGTGTGTGCAGCTATTCCGTTTTACTCGTTGCTCGTCTTACCGAAAGAAACAGCATGTTAGGCTAACGCGTACAGGGACTATTCAAAATTCTAGATGCGATGCCCGAGCTTTCTGGTGATATATCACCTGGCGGGCTATCAGAGACCAAAAATGGTTGAATACAAAAAAGAGAAGGGTTTAACGTAGCTGAACCGAATAAGGAGCGAAGGCGCAGCCCCGTCTCGGGGACCACGGACACAGACACGGTACGCAGGACGAGCAGTTAGACCTGGCGTAGTATTGCTTTTGCAATAAAATCAGAAAATATTGTCCGTATGTGTGTGTGTGTGTGTGTGTGTGTGTGTGTGTGTGTGTGTGTGTGCGTGTGCGTGT
>JAJIZL010031003.1:0-30659 GCA_023969395.1 Amblyomma maculatum
ATTATTATTAGAATGAGAATAGGAAGGAAACGAAGAAGAGGAAAGGAAAGAGTAAGAAAGCGGGAAGAAAAAATAGGAAATAGAGAAGAAACAGACGGCTGAAAAGAAGAAAACGAAAAAGAAAGGGAGAATAACAGGAAGAAGAAGAATGTGCACAAGTTCATCCTAAGTGCATGTCACAGTAACGTTGAATGATCACTACGGTCGACTTTTAAGGGCCCTCTCGCGCACCCTAATACATACAGACATCGACTTCTATAGTTGCGCTCACACACTGCTTTGTAACCCAGTCAAGCGACGCGCCTCGTTGGCGGAGGGTTCGCGACCTAAGGGCCAGATGCTGTATTCCGCCACCCAATTTTCTTTCTTGACGGCGTCACTATTCATCTCGACCAGTCAGAATTTTCTAGTCATGATGACGGCGCTTTTTCCCGCCAAATGGGGCCCCCAGCACTGTCGCGTTAAGGTATGCGCGCACGCCTTTCACCGGCGAGAGAGTAATCTAATGAGAAGAAAGGTGGAGAGGTCGCTTGGCGGTAAAGAGACCCTGGCCTGCTGTTACACACTGGAGAAGGGGGAAATTATGGCTTGAATGCAGGGCAGTGATGTCATACTACAGGGAGGTTTCACTTGTGGTCCGAGTTGTTGAGGAGTCCATGCACACACTTAATGCACTTCGTGAAACGCAACATGCCGTACTTGTCCTGGGCACATACCACTTGTCATTGAACAAACACCGTCACAATTGCAAAGAACTCAGCACTCTCTCGTGCGAGCACAAGCGCAGGAACACGCACAAGAAAACCTCAAAGTACCACATACACATGTGGTATTCGCGCTGTTGAAGAAGCCATGCACACTCGTAGAGCGCAACGTGCCACATATGTCTTGGACACGCACCACTTGTAACTGAACACACATGCCAACACAAACGCGGAAGTACGCGCACGAGGCACTTCAGCAGAAACATCTCAAAGTGCACTGACACATGTTTCAGCACAAGCGCGTATGCACTCGTGATACTCACTCACTTCACAGCACACGCAAATGTCACAGGCGGGAATCCAGGTTCGTTTCACTTAAAAAGTCAAACAGGGCCTTCCGTTTGTTTCGACCTGGCACCTAGAGTTTTTTTCCTCAGAGAGAGGGCTGTCCTCTTGAGAGTATATTCCAAAGCCCTCCTCGCGTCACTATAATTAGGGCACTCACAAATAATATGAAACATTGTCTCTGGAATATATTGCAGTTCACGCAATTCGGGTTTGCTTCAACTCCGATCTTGTGGAGGTAGCCTTTGGTGTACGCGACTCCAAGCCGTAACCAATGGAGCAGAGTTCTGGACGTCGCATAACTTTAGATGGTACGTGAAGTCGCGAGCTTGCATCTAGCCGAGAGATGCGGTCCTGCTTATGGCTTGCATTGTCCCTGTGTGGACGCAAAGCAGTCTGCATTGATTAATCCAGTAAGGTTGCGGCGTCACTTCTTGAGAGAGAGAGAGAGGTGTATGCAAGGCTGCTCTTCATGAGCCAGCTTGGCTTCTGCATCAGCGCTTTCATTGCCTGCGGTACCGCAATGGCTGGGGATCCATTGAAACTTGATTACGTGGCCACGCCGGAAGGCCCCAGCAAGCAGAGCAACAATTTAATGGCTCATATGCACTTGGTTTTATGGACATTTTTATAGTCTGTAGTGCAAATGACATGCAAACGATCTCAGGTCACATTGAACAGTTCCGCAGATACACGGCTGTGAAATTTGCGAATTTCATTAATTTTCAATAAACAGTGCTGGAGAGGCAAAATATACTTTTTGAAAACCCATTGTAGTATAGTGTACGGTACTTGTTGGAAGCCTAACGCGCGAAAAGAAAAAGAAGAAAAATAATGAGAAAAGAACATAACGCTTTTAGGTGTTAGGTAGCAAGGAGCCCTGTGGGAGGGTTTTGAAATGTTTTCTGTGGCAAGGAGAGCAGTTTCATGTACGCTATTCGTGATTATTAGAAAAGCAAAGCTATCCAGAGGTAACCACGAAAATGAACTGTAGGAGACAGGCACAGTCGCCTCTGTGGTTTTTTTGGTGGGTGTTCCCGCGCATTGGCTTTCTTGTCGCTGTTTAGCCACCAAGTTTGCAAAATGCATCTGTTATTCAATATCAGAATATTTAGCTCGTTAAAAGCGCAGGTGTACTTAGGTAATCAAAAGAGTGCGTCTTCTGTTTGATCTGTTCTGCCATAGCACCAGCACTTTCATGTACATGTTGCAAATGCCCCTGTAACGCTGGCTGCTATATTTAGGGCGCCGTGTAGACGGGCGCGCCGTCTTGTTAGGTGTCGTTCTTTGCTTGGTGGATTGCGCTATCGCCGTTATTAATCCTTGCTATTGTTCTAATCGTGTATTTCAAGTTCCGAAAGCGAAAACTCAATATAGCGACGAAGGAATGAATAGTAAATGTACGGGAAAAATAGATATTAGGTCGACAGGTTTCTTTCAGTATCGGCGAACACTGCTTGTAGAGGCCTTTCAGTGCAATCACTGTGTCACTGTGTGTGTTAGGTTTCCCTTCTATTCATATCAAAGGAGTTGTGCAGCCTGACCGTCTAAGAGGTTGCTTAGGTAACTAGGGGCACCACTACCGGCGCAGTGTTACCCAGGATGAGTGGGAAGAGACCCGATGTTAGAAAAGCGTTTTAGGAATGCTCCGTGCCCCTTCACTGGGCGTACGGTTGTTTGTAGGGGTTGCCTCAAAGATCTGGGACGAAAATTTTTTTAAAATAAAAAGTATGACTTGAACTCTTTTTGAGGTTGAAATGGGAGCGCTATATTTAGGAACCGTCAAGAGCGTCTAAGTGTATTTCCCAGCTAAACTAGTCTGTTAGGTGCTTTTAGTTTCTGAACCTTGGCGCTCCTGAGATCAATATTTTCAATTAAATGGTTTGAGTGTATTTATAAAAACGGGAACAAGGCAATTTCCGGAAGCTTGGCACGATTATGCGGGCTTTTTCCATGGTCTTAAATGAAGACTGGACGCGCTGGATTTGCGGGAAATTAAGGCTGCCCGCGCGCACTGAAAGTCGCTCCAGCTGCGCCGCGTTGGGAGCGCCATGGCAACGAGCCAGGCGCGGGGTGTTTTACGCACTGGTTGCTTGATGTGAAATTGTGCTTCTTATGGCTCACTTTGACCGTCTACAGGTTTTATAATTAGAAGACTTTCAGCGCCTTGAAAATAATTGGTTTATTTTAGCTCATAGTTAGCTCATGAAAAAAAAAAAAATTCACGCACAAAGCACAGCCGCTCGCAGGCTGTGCTTTGTCCGGCATGTTCTGAAAAATTGCGACAGGTTTTTATTATTTGGTGAAGCCAGGCTTCTATGATGGTATTCTTGTTTGCTGACATAGTAGCGAGGTCGTTTCTGCAGGCCTGATTGATGTCAGTGCACGATAAAGAACCCCGGGCGGTCGAAATTTCTGGAGTCGCTTTGGGACGTTAAACCCTACAAATCAAACCAGGCCTGATTGATTTAAGAAACATTGAAAGGAACTTTGTGTACAGGAATGTGTGTTGTAGAACAGCTTGTATCTGACACTGTTAAGCCAATAGGTCTGTTTATAGACCTTTCATGATTTTTTTTTTATTCGTCGAATGATGAAATAAGGAAATCAACAGGTGTTTCCACCTGCTGTCGCGTAGCCTAGTCCTGATACGTGATAGCAGGGTGCATATTTTTCTGATTCGTTGTACCAGTGGGGAATTATGTGCGATAAGTCATTTGATGATGATATTTCAGTAGCTATCAGAAGTCATAATATGTTATTGCAAGGATTTTTACAGCGGACAGGACAATCTCTCTTCTTGGCTACATTTGGCCACGGTGTTTAAAAACAACGCCGAGCTACGCAGTGCTTGGTGAATAATGCTCGTTACTTTCTATACTCCGCTTCACAAGCTGTTTCAAACAATACGACAAGTACGGGCAGCCTTGACGAATGAAGATGACGCGACTACGATATGCGCTCAAATACCACGGTGTAACACTGTGTTAGGAATGCAAATCGTAGGTGGGTCGCACCATCCTGATTGGCCCAGATTGGCCTTACCTTATGTTGTGCTGCTAGCGGCTTGTGAGACGGGTATAGTCCTTGTTTCGATAATGACATCTTTCGTAACAGCGGAGGTTGGCTGCACATCGCGGCTGCTTGAAGGAGCTAGCGTTCGCACAAAGCGATATGATTATGAGCGTAGCGAACCTGCACTCCCTGAGAACCTGCACGTGAATGCTGTGCAGAATTGTCATCGAAGTCCATTCCACTGTTATCAGCGCGTAAGTTAGCTCGCTCTTGAACAAAGAACTGCATTCCCTGCTAGCTGAAAAAAAAAAAAAAAAAAGAAGCTGCGGTGGAGTCCTTGGTACTGTGAATCCACGTGGCTGTGAAAGCGTGAGTCGTTCTCCGAGCGAGGGAGTCGTGTGTAAGTGCAGAGCGATCATTTTGCGGCATTATGCGGTGCGCATTTCTTCTCACCGTGTCTTTCTCTATAGCGTAGGACGCGAGTCAGATCTGTGGGATTGCTACTGTGAATGTCCTTAAAGGGACACTGAGCTAGCTTCACCCATTCAAGGGCTTACATCGAGCATTGAATTGTTGGCTTTTCCTATCTGCGCTAACGCTTTCAGCAAAAAGTGCACTAATATTTGAGAATAAATTCTATTCAGCCCCGCCGTAGTGGTGCAGCTAGTGGTTAAGGCGCTCGACTACTGTGCCTAAGGATGCGGCATCGAGTCCTGGCCACAGCGGCCGCTTTTCGCTGGAGGCGAAAAGCAAGGCGCCTGTGTGCTGTGCGACGTCAGTGCACGTTAAAGAACGCCAGGTGGTCGAAATTTTTGGAGAGCTCCGCTACGGCGTCTCTCATAGCCTGACTCGCTTTGGGACGTTAAATCGCACAAATCAAACCATATCATATTTAAAAAGTGTGTCAGCAGTGGACTGAAACTCTAAACGCCCTCACCGAAAAGGACGGGTTGTTACAGAATATTGAAGTGAATTGGGCGTAGAGTAGCTTCTGCGACCCGCGTCAAAAATTATTGTCTACGCATGCATTCTTCTTGCGGAATCGGCCGATGGTGGCAACAGTTGCATTTTGTTTGGTGCCCTTTTCTGGCTTTTTATGGGCTCCACTTTTGGTGAGAGCGGTTTCCGTAATTGTGATTAGAATGTGGTATCCTGTCCGATGCAAGCTATAGGCTATATTTGTCCTCTCTGTCTCTTTACACTGACATTGACAGGGTTTATAAAGGAAAGACGCAACACCAGCCTGTTCTGTGCTATGCTATATAGTGACGTCATCATAAATTTCATCAGCTTATAGTGTGGATGATCTCTTCCGGCTGTACGCGTATTACGCGGTAGCGTATACAGCTCGTTGCGACGAAAATGCGTCGCCGTCGCCGTGTCTGGGAATAGCTGGGCATTCTTCCAAACATCTGGGAAGAAATGTACACGCGATTTCTTAGCAAAATTGTGAAGGAACTGTTCTTTGTGCTGCGCTCAGACTTGTTTCATACCGTTTTGGGTTTCATTTAGCATCTATCTGCTAGTCAAGTTAGGATAGGTATTCAAATCGACAACAAACGTACCTCGGATCGTATGCCGTTCATTGCAAGTGTAGGCATCTACCGAGACTTGAGACACACGGCGCCTTAATCTCCACAAAGAACGAAAGCAATCCGCCTTTTTCACGCGGCCGCTTTGCGCATGCGCGCACCTCCGCTGGTTGGAAACGATCGGCGCAGCCGGATCTTATCGCGGAGGTCACGCGCCTTTGTATTCGTGACAGTCGTATGCCACAGATGACGGTAGCTGTCAAGCACACAAATCGCCACTTCGCAGGCGCAGAAGCGGATCGCGGCTATGTCTCTGAAGGGCGTATTCAGCCAGTAGCAGACATATTTTCGCCTGTCCTCAGAGGCGTCTTTTTTTTTTTGAAAGATACTTTTAACGCTTTTCTAAGATCTTCAGTCTTCGAATGTCGAAAATTCCAAAAATGAAAGGCAGTGTTAACGTCTACTGTTGAATCTTGAAGCATGGCGAAGCTTGAGCGTTCCCTATTTTCTTTTCTTTTTTTTTTAACGTAAAACCGAAGGGAACGAGGTACTAACGTCTCAAGCGAATTCTACAAGATCACCACCCTAGGTTGTGCGTAGTGCAAAGTTGCAGATCGGTGAAATAAACGGCGTGCAAAGTTTTCGCGTGTTTTCGCTTTGTTGTAATAGAAGATGGTATTGCCGCGAAACCTTCAAAACAGTATTTGTTGTTTTTTAACAGCCGCCGGCATACAGGCTTATCACTCTGATTCTGGATCGCGTATCAGTTCCGTAATCTTTGTTTGTTAATGCTCGATGTCGCGAGTCACACCTTTATCAGTTTTGTTGTAGCGCAAGATGCACCGAGATCTGTCTCGAAGGTTCCGGCCACTCGGGTGTCTTTCCACAATGTTCCAGCCCGTGCTGGTAGCTTTTTGCGACGTTATCTAGATTGTTCTGTGCAGCCTTTAAATTGAGCGTTGATGAGTGTGACGAGCATTCTTTGTCCGACGACCGACGAGCACGTTTGTTGCTATCGCCGCCGCCGAGTTGCTTAGTCCTCAATGCGGGCGCAAGTCAGCCCAATAAGGAGTTTCTTCAGTGCAATCATCGGCCCTTCATTTGTGTCGTCGACCTTGTCACCCCTACGCACGGTGCAAGATATATAGGTGGGGACACAGCGTACCGCGCCGGTTCCAGATAAAGTCCCCTAGTTAGTCTAAGCCGTACGAGATGGCAGTTCACTCAGCGGCCTGTGACGTAGTGGGAGGCAATGCATTTCTATGGTGAATACACACTTTTTGAGAGCCATTTTCTCGTAAACTGTGGCCGATGATGAGAGAAAAATATATTTGCCGCGTTGTTTTTGTCTAGGTCCATTAGTCAGCGCAGTTTTATCAATCTGCGGCTTCGTGAATGCTTAAATAAAAGCACAGAAGGCGAATAATGTTTCGCGCGGAATTTGAAACTGCTGCACGCATAAGCGGCGGCACTTTGACAACAAAGCATTAACCTTCGGCCGTTTCATTTGTTCTTTGACTTTGCATCTTTTGTTCGCCCATCAGTGTGCCCGCTCATCCTTAGTTTGCTCCTTACTTTATTCCGTCCCTAAATTAGAGGTCCTCTAACTGGATTATGCCAGCTCCCACTGAATCCCCCCTCCCCCCCTCTCACTTCCTCTATACCATTACTTCTCCTAGCTTCTTTTTTCCTTTCCCTCATTCTTTTATCCTCAGTGTATTCGGTACAGTACAGAGTGGAAGAGAATTTCACAACAATATAAAAAGAACACCGAGTATAATTTATTCAATACAAAACAATAGAGGTAAAATTACGGTTAACAGCTTTCTTGAATCTACGTTAGAGATTGGCGAACAGTAATGTAATGTGGTGCACCAAAGCCGCATATAAATCAGTTGATGAACATAAATAGATAGACAGATCGTGCAGCCATTCGTGCAGTCGGGATTCGTGCAAATATTGAAGACAGTTGAGCTTGCTTGAGGCAAAAAAGCCGTAAATCACGGCAGCATTTGTTCCGGTTTACGTACAAATAACTCGTCCGTACTTTTCCTCGCTTCCTTATTCCATTCTTCCAAACAGCTGGCAAGTTAGTGATTTAGTTATTTATGCGATAGAGAAGCGGTACGGGGCGCTGTTGCATTTCCTTCATTAAGTGGTTAAGAATACCCTGTGAATTTTTATATTTTTCTCCCATTCGCCCAACCGAACGCAGGATTCGCTTTCTCTGCTCTATTTACGCTATCCAAAGTGAGAAAACTGCTTCCCCGGTGCCTTGAATTGAATAACGATGACTTAATGGTTGAGTAATGCAGTACTCACTCCCCCATATTTAAAGATAAATTGCAACTTCAACCTTTTCTTCACTTCGTTTTTAGGAATAAATTACGTCAATAGTGTTGACAAGCCAATAAATTATTCTGGACTTCGCTTCTGCAGTGATGCAGTGGGCACGGCTTAAGAATAAAGTGCTACGGTGATGCTTCTGGCGACGACGGGGAAACAGTTCGGGCCACGCAAACGGCTCACACAGGAGAAACGCGCCGCGCGATATCAGCAGGTTGCTATCGCAACGGCATCGTTGATGTATGTGTTTTTTTCTTCCAGCGAAGATCAGCGGCCCGGTTCGGAGGAGCGTGGCTGGTACTTTATCTGGAAACTTGCGTCCAGTGTCTCGCCCGTGCTGTGTCCCCACCTATATATTCTTACACCATGCCCCTACGTGACATGGTATAATAGAGCATCATTGCCCTTGGTTTCTTTCGACAGCGATGAAGGCCCCGCCCCGTTCTGCAAAAATCCGACGTCTGTGTTGTGAGTGAAAAATTACAAGCATGGCTCTGGCAAGTAGCATGGCCGGGTACTGTTTGATCGGCGTGCTGTGTGACGTCATGAGACTGCACGATATGGCAGGCGCTGCCAACTCCGACATCTCCTTTGAGATACAGGATGGTGCGATGCTGATCGAACCTTCCAGGTGTGTGTGCACGAATCAAGACAGTGCCGAAACGCAGTTTGCTGTTCCCATGCAGTGCTGCAAAGGCTCTGTCTCCCCCGCCTTCGGCTTCCAACTCTTTCAGTGTCCCTTTATCCTTTATCTATAGCCCGTTTTGGCAGCGACCCTCCTCTCTCCCACCTTCGGTTTTTTTTTTTCCATCCGCACGCATAGCAATGCCAGTGAGGGGGGTGTTCCAAGTGACGCTGTTAAGCGTTTTTGTTTAGTTTGTTTTCTACCACGCGCTCGCCTTTTAGAACGCTTGCGCAGAACAGAAGACGCGGAGTTTAAAAGTTACGCTCGCTGCAGTACCTGTTTCCGCAATTTTGCCGTATCCTCTTCGTGAAGCGGTTTGATGTTGACGGCGTGGTATCACACGATCTGTTTCCGCATTTTTGTCTGGTTCTTTTCGTGAAGCGGTTTGATGTTGAGGGCGTGGTATCGCACGGTCTGTTTCCGCATTTTTGTCTGGTTCTCTTCGTGAAGCGGATTGATGTTGAGGGCGTGGTATCGCATGATAGGTAACAAACTATTCAGTTATGCTAGAAAAAAAAATTATGAAAGCTGCTCTGTTTTGTGTGAACGTCAGAAGACACTTCCTTCGAACATTGAAAGTATGTATTGAATTGTAATGCAATATAAAGTATCCCTGCAATAAAATCGGCTTACATTGAATAAGCAAGGATGGCTCGCCTGGGCATGCTGCAGAAAGTTCTAGACCAGGCAAGTCTGGAAAAAAAAAAGCACAAAATGTTTTGTTGTTATACCAGAAGTTTTGTGCGGTTTTCGATAGTAAACATGTTGTTTCAACGGTAATTTCTGCAATAAAATCAACAATTTGTGTATTTGAAAAACAACGCCACAGTGGCGCTTTGGCTAGGGCGCTTCGACTGCTGTTCCCAAGGATACCGGATCGAATCCCGGTCGCGGCGACGGCTGGAGGCCAAAAGCAAGGCACCCGTGTGCTGTGCGATGTCAGTGCATGTTAAAGAATCCCAGGTAGTGGAAATATCCGAAGCTCCCTTCTACAGCGTCTTTCATAGTCTGAGTCGCTTTGGGACGTTAAACCCTATAAATCAAATATACCACAGAAGTCGCGACTGTACAAAAATATCGCAGAAAAAAAAAAAGAAATCTACAGTGGCTATAGTGCAAAAATGTATGGGAAAACTAGTGAATATTTTGTTTCACTTTTGGCGCGGTTGTGTAGCTTTTTCGGCTGGGAGTTGTCTTTTTTTTTAAGTATATAGCGTGGTGTACCTGTCGGATGTCGGTGGACACCTGAGCCGCGACGCGAGGAATGGGGATAAAAAAGAAAGAAGCGTCGATCTCAAACATGCACTGACACCGCAAAGCTGACGGACACCTCTGTGTTTTGACTTCATTGCAAAGCTCCGACCACGGTTGCGATAAAAGAGATGATGTGCATTACGCTCGAAGGCGGCGGCATTTGGTTTAGGATATTTCTCCTATCTTCGCTCCCTCATTCTTGCTTGCAACTGTTGAGAAGAACGGTGGGGCAAGAGCAGATTGTGAGCCTTGGGAGCTGATGCACGAGCGAAGTGGTGTGTAGCTTTTACGTCATGTAATATTGGCGCTTCTGGTAGATCACACGTATGACCTTCAGTAGGCGGAAGCTGCCGTCAGGACAAGCGTGCTTCACTTCTTTTGCGGGTCTTGGTCGAGGAGCAAGGCACACTTCTCCGAGGCCGTACACGAACGCACTTACGACACGGATAAAGCAGGACTTTATAGGTATCTATGGGGGGTGGTCTTTCACATGGTCGACCAGTTTACGCGTGCTTGGGGATGAACATGTTCCAGATAATATAGAGGCTCACAAATCAGGAGAGACGTGATTACGCGAGTAGCACAGAAAATGTATGCGAACGAGAATTCGCAAGGGGAGCCGCAGACGGGAGTCATTAGAGAGATTTAGCTTACCGTGATCCGCGATCCGCCACCGTGACCCGCTACCGTGCGTGGGCGGGGCGCACAAGCTGATTGGTCCCAACACGGCAGGTCTGTGTGCCGACATTCAGTATGTGGCGCCATCTATCGGCGTCAAGGGATCTGGGCATGCGCAGTGGGACCCGCGGTGGCGGATACCGGTAGCGGATCGCGGATCACGGTAAGCTAAATCTCTCTAGCACTACCGCGTCATGCCGAAGTTAAGTGTCCTTCCTCCCCGCTCCCATGCAGTTTCCCCCAATTTTTCTCGTTTCTTCTCTTTGCTGCCAATACCATTGCTGTGTCTGCGCATTTTATAAACAGAATGAAAGCGTGTAATGCAGTGCAAAAAGCTTTTCTTTTTTTTTTCTTCTTCTAGAGTGCCTTACTGACCGTGCAGAACTGTTTGCGCCTGCGTTGGCGTACTCCTTGCATGATACGCCACAAACTGGCTTTGCTAGGCTTGCTCTAGACCTTTTGTTGGCTCGTTATGTATTTCCCCTTAGATTTGCTCAGTCATAATCATTTATAAAGGTCGTTTTTTTTTTTTTCTGTTTAATAGCAGTCACGCCTTGTCTTTTCCTGCTGAACAGTTTTCGTGACTTTTGGCTAATACGTTTTCCATGTTTTCCGCAGAGAAAAAAAAGAGTTATAAATTGTAGGGCATGCGCAGAATGTTCGCTAACCGCAGAGGCGGTAATTTTCTCTCCAAAATTCGCTAGACAACCTCGTAGAAACTTCGCGGCAGATCGATATGCTGGCGCGCACTTTCAGCCACATTCTCGTCTCGAGAAAGGCGCCTTCCGTAGTCATGCTGCGTGGGGCTTCCAGCTGAAGAAATAAAGCGTTCCTTGGGATATCCATCATTATAATTTCTTGCACCTTGTTGTGCGGAGATGAAAGTGTGGAATGGCTAGTCCACTGGGTCGAAGAAGGTGATCAACCGGCGTAGTTGAGTTGCATTGAATAACTTCATTTATTGCCGAAAGTGCGGCGAAACATTGTTCACACTAAAATAAAACGTATGAGCTGATATAACAATACGAGCTGCTGTACTAACCGTCACGCCACAGGTCCTTATTAGAGGTCACTGTCAGCAGCGGGATAGTTTCTTGTCCCTCTGCTGCTCGAAATTCGCCAATCTGTGTTTTAAAATATTCGGCAACATTCTTACGACCATTCTTCTTCCCAAACAAAAAAGTGGCTTCTTGGGGCCAATAACGTAGCTTAGTTTTAAAATTGGCGGAAAAACTCGAGTCCGCTGTTTTCAGCGCTGAAAAGCAAGTACTGCCGGACGCTTATAAAGTTATTCCGTTGCGATGGCAAGTTGTACTGTTCAAAGAGAGCCAATTTACCGGTGGCGGGCCGGTCAGGCGGCGACCGCGTGGCCTTGGAATCTGTAGTGAGGTTCACTGGGACAGCAGCAGCCGCGCGGAGTGTATACGACGAAACCTTCGATGTCTTTCGGGTCGTTGAACACATCGCCTCAAGTTTCTCAGGGAAGCGTGCTGGCCTTGGCGGTTCGTGCCTCGTGAGACGAAGCGAGAACTTGTCTGCAAGGCTTGCTTCGCGTCACTATTAATGCAGAAAGGCGTTCAAAGGCTGCATTTTCACCTTCTTTCGCCCGTCCGACTGTTCTCCCACACTGCGAGGAAATAACTTTCTCGTCTAGGCAGTATAATTTCAGGAACACAGGCTGATTATACCGCCAGATTTGTCAGGAAGATTGCTGCAACCGGAGACGGGTAATTGGGCTTAAAAATAAAAGTTTAATTTAAGTGGGATGGGAATTTGACCCATGGCCTTTAGATTGCAAGGCGGGTACGCTCCTATAGTTCCTGCACACTCGCTGCTTGAAGCTGATCCTACTATTGAAGGCGCGATGCGAACGAGAGTGACCCGATAACGCGATCGCCTTCAACTCTTAAGCGAGAATAAAAAAAAAGACAAAAAAAAAAGAGGACGGCGTACGAAAGATATGTCCACAAACAAAGAGGCTCTTTGAATACGCTTTTTTTTAAATCATTTTGGAATGCACAGAATGTCTGCCTTTATGATGCGTTACCCCGCCATAGCGGCTAGGGCGCTTAGGGTATGGTTAGGGCGCCCGACTGCTATGGTTGGAGATGCGGGATCGAATCCCGGCTGCGGCGGCAGCTTTTCAATGGAGGTGAAAAGCAAGGCCTCCGTGTACTGGGCGGTCTCCGGGCACGTTAAAGAACTCCAGGCGGTTGAAATTTCGGTACCTCTCCAGTGCGGCGTCTCTCATGTCTGAGTCGCTTCTGGACGTCAAGCCCTCTAAACCAAACCAAAAAACAACAGTACCACTGAACTATGGACTGTGGAAAAGTACCAGAGAAAAAAAAAACACCTACAGAAGTGCAAAAAAGTTCTAGAAAACTTCAGAATATATTTCTGTATTTTTGACAAGATTGTGTACCTTTTTCCACTGGGAGTTGTGTTTTTGAAAGAATATAGCGCAGTACTTGTCGTTTGTCGGTGGATGCCTGAATCGCGCCGTGAGGAAAGGGGTAAACAAGGGCTACACTCAGTTTACACGGGGCGAGTGCCTGAGTGTGCGTAGTCGGTTGTACTGCTCAAATCACCCAGAGAAAGTTAATGTACTATGTCATCAACTATGTCATCACCGTCCATTGACGCTGTAACTTCCCTGTTGATTTATTTTCTTAGGAGAGCGGAAAGTTGGGCGAGTTGGTTGACATGCATACTGAAAAGTTTACGCGTGGACACAGGAAAAAGAGGAAAACAAAGACGAGCGCTAACTCACAAGTAAAGTTGAAAAGGTAGCAATGGCCAGGTCAGTTTCGCGACTCTCGCGCAGTGAAATCCAGACGCTTCGAGAAATGCGTCGATGTTGTGGAAAGGGCTCAGGAGAGGAAAGAAAACAGGGATAAAAGATAACGGAATAAAGGGATAACGGCTTGTTGACTTCGTGGTATCTGCTGAGTTGAGAGTCCTCTTCGCGGACGAGCAGGGAGAGTTCGTGCTCATTCCTGATGGAGTATTCACAGAAAAAGCCGACGCAGTCATCGCAAAAAACTTCACAGAAGCTGATTTCAAGACGCAGAAAGTTAAGGAAGAGGCTGTCGAATTGCTGCTCCGCCACAACAGAGAAACTAGCAAGTGGCATCAAGAAGGCTTAAGAATCTCATCTATATTAGCTTTCTTCACAGCGAAAACCCATAAGGAAGGCATCCCGTTCCGAGCTATCGTTTCTGAGCGGGATACCTGGCAAGGTCTGATGGCCACGTACCTTCACAGGCACCTGGGGAGCCTGACGGTGGAAGACCCTTTCATAATTCCGATTTCAGAGGGTGTGGTGAGTCTCCTGAGGAACAGCAACCCGAGGAAGTGCACCGCCTTCAGCGTGGACATTGAGGACTTGTTCTATTTAATGTCATATATTGAGCTTATGAAAAGCATTCAGGACTGCATTTCTGAGCACAATGACGAAGCTGCATTCGTATCCAGGTGTGGTGTTTCGGTGAAGTAGTTTTTAGAAATACTAGCGTTTTATTTTCCGTCTGCAGTCATAGGGTGGAAGGAAAATTTTTCGTACAGTGAACCGGTGTTTGTATCGGGTCACGCGTGACCTCGATCCTCAGCAACGTTTTTCTAGCCAAGTTAGACAAAGCCATAGAGCAGAAATCAGGTGGGCTCTTTTCAAGAGCATGCAGATATGTGGATGACTATTTAGTCTTATCTTCTGACCTGAACCTGCAAAGGATTGTTGTCAACGTACTGAAACTTTTTAAAGTGTGTGCGCCTGGCCTAAATTTCTATGTAGAAATACCCAGAGACGGAAAGTTGCAGTTTCTTGATTTGTCTTTGCCCGAAATATGTATGTTGTGTATGCCACCTCAGGGCCTAAAAGGCATTACTTGATTTTTCATCCGGCCGTTCCAAAATTATAAAAAAAAAATGGGATAGTTACTTCCAGCCTTGAAGCCGCTATCTCCAAATCCTGCCCACACGCAATCTATGAAAGTGTGGCGTACCAGCTGGAAAGGTTGAAAGGAAGTGGTTAGCCTCAGCATGTGTTCGTGTAAGCGTGTGGGCAGCTGGTGAGACAGATAAAGGCAGGGCCATGGCCTAAGCCTCGGAAAAGAGAACGCCAAAGTGTTGCCGTTATACCTTATGTTCACAAATTTTCACATGGACTAATGAATGGAACGGGGCGCTACCACGTTCCGTGGTGTTTTCCGCTCCTCAAAAGTTGGCAGCAATCTGTTCGCGGGTGCAGAACTGGAAGGATCATGACGGAAAAAGAAGAGAACGAAATCGTGAGTACGGTACCAAGCCGCAGCCCCATTTGTTCATTGTGCCAGGGGAGTGGTTTACAAGGTGCCGTTTTCATGTGGTGCATTGTACATTGGACAAACCGGACGATGCGTCAACGAAAGATTGGGCGAACATCGGAGATTACTCGGTTGGGATTCCCTTGGTAACCTTCCTAAGCATTGCCTTCCACATGCGCATCAGTGGAGATTAGTGCGTAAGTTAGACTTCCGTCTGCTTTTCTGATAGACAATTTCGGTCCTTGGCCAAACCTTACTAAGATATCCCGGATAACACGGTTTTCTTCTTGTCAGCTTTGTCGTGTTTTTCGTTGCTCCTTCCTATTTATTTAGGCTTACGTCTTGAATAAACTTTAGTTGTGAGTTAGCGCTCGTCTTTATTTTCCTCTCTTGTATTTGTGTCCACGCGCAAACGTTTTAGTATCATTCATCTTGCCTCAGTGTGAAATAGCTGACAAGGGTTGCCTTGACGCCGGCCGACCTGTGCACCTTACTTGTCAATGGATTGCTTTCTCTCTGTTCATGTTGCAGTTCTTTTTTCTCCAGAAGAAATTAGATGCGGCTTTACTAACAATTTTTTTCTTCATTGTCATTCAAACCTAGTTGCCCGGTATAGACAAGGTACCTCTGACTTGAAATTGATGCAGAACAACAACAAGGGTAAAACTGTGTGAGAATATTTTGTTCAGCTGCTAATATATATACATGGCTTAAAAAAGTTAATGTTATAAATTAAAATCAGAGTGACACCCCCATGCATAGCCTGTTCACTGATCGCTGCCCTCCTTCCCCGCCCACTTTCATCCTTCCGAAAAATTCCATCCAGCGTGTGAACTGTCGGTTTCGAGTAGAAAAAATAAAAATTGCGGCTGATTTGCATAGTTAATCAACTGCGAAGTAGGCGCGTAGCACTACTTATCCCTGCTATACCTTTCCATTGCTTGCAGTCGCGCAGCCCGTTGTCGTAGAGTTTCTACCGCGCGTTTGTTCCTCTTCGCTTCGGCATCCGTTTCACGACGACGCTCAATGTTTTGAGCAGTTTCCTGAGCACGTTCGGCACGAGGCGAGTGCCAGTTGAGGCGCGGAGGTGAGCACAAGCGGCTTCACGACGCGGCGAGCAGCTCGGATCCGAGGTCCAGAGAGCACCGCGCGTGAACGTCTGATGCCCTTGAAGACTTAGGAGTTCCTGATGCGAGGGGAGAGATGCCGAAGTTGAGGACGCGCGAGCGACACACGACTGCTCACTCCGGAGTAACACACGCTTGTGCAACGCTGCTCAGTGACGGCCCCCACGCCCGCAACACACTCGCCCCTCTTCCACTGTCTTACTCTCTCACTGGGTGTATCTATGCGGCCGTTCCGCCCCCTCAGTGTTAAGTCGCGTGAGGCCTCATTCTCACAGCCGGTTTTTCTCTCCTCCGTCGCCTCCGTCGCGCCGGCACTCGCCCGAGAAGGGGAGTTAATGGTGCCAGTACTCCCCGAAATCGGGTGGCCGGCGCCGTGGGGTCCGGCGCCGGCCCCACGGCGCCGCCGGTCCGGCGAGCGACGGACTCCGCCCCACGAAAGACGGACCAGTGAGCGCGCTCGCTTCTCTCACGTGACTCTACGTCACGGCTTGCGTGTCGCGACCGACCGAGCGAGCGCTGGCGGAGCGGCCGCGCGGCCATCGCGGGCTCGCATGCAGACGGCGGTGCGCGAACACAGAGAGAGCGAGAGAGAGAGAGAGAGAGAGAGAGAAAAGCGGGGGTTGCCCTCCTCTTTGGTGCCCCGCGAAGCGCGCGCTGACAAGAGACAACAAATGCCGTTTTTTTTTTTTTCCATTTTTCAATGCACCGGGTGTCGCAGCTAAACATGACCTCCTACAAAACTTAACGATATTTCAGTTGTATGTTTGAATGGGTGTATCAAAAGAAATTTTGCAAGTTCTGGCGACCCATTCCTTTATTGATGACAAAGTTATTATATATGTTCCTATAGATTTCTTCGATTTCGCTGACTGTCATGAATAATATTATAGATGTGCACATTTATGCTGAGTTTGGACACTGGCTTGATATGTATCCGTACCCATTTGTTGTTCCGTAGTACGTGCGGTGTTTGTACTGAGGCTGACATAAGAAGGCGTTCCAACTCTGAACTGCTACGAGAAGTCGCGACACTAAAAGCGGAATGTAAGAGACGGGTAATTTTTTTTTTTTTTATCTGAGATGCTGAGGTAACACTATTTTCAAGTAGTAGATTTGGAATTTCACTCCCTTTCAATTTGGAGCTACGCAAACGGTACCTCGCTGCAAATAGTTAATCTGGTAGTTTTTCTCGCCAACCTAAGTCGATCCAAACGCAGAACAGGTTCTTGACAAATTGAAATCATGTAAAGCATGTGGCTCACAAGTTGAGCTAAGAGCCATTATATAGACACAACCAGAACCAAAAAACAAGTACGGAGTGGCAAACAAGGTTCGAGGCAGTAAAGATTTGGATGGACGGAAAACCTGCTGGCTAGGCAGGCGAACAAGTCAGAACGACTGCCGCACAGGTGAAGAAGGGAAAGGAAGAGGTAATGGGCAAGGTGAGGAAAGGAGCACAGGAGAAAACTGAACAAAGAAAAGAGAGAGAGAAAAAAAAATGCAAACAGCGGGTAAATGGCGCGGCAAGAAAACTTCGTCAAGGGGAGGAGGTCTAAGAAAGCAAGTAAAGGAAAAGCATATGAATGGGGAAAAGAAATGTAAGAAAAGGTCGCAATCTCCCCGCAAGACAGAGAATACTTAAAAAAAAAGTTGTGACGAAATTGCGTTTCAAGAGGAAGCCACCGCTTTTGAAGCCGCATTGCTTGCACTTGTAGGTGATAGCGAAATATTAAGCGCTACCTTAATATCACGAATGGTGGTATCGACAGGAACGTTTCATTGCTGGTGAACAATGCTTATATTGATAGCAGTCTTGAGTTGCGTGGAGTTTCGTACAGCTACTGAAGCACCAAAGCACAAGAGGCTAACAAAAAATGCCGATTTTATTTAATTTTGCAATATGCAGGACGTCACAGCTAACCTCGACTTCCGACAGATTTGCGTGAAATATTATTTCAGTCGGCGCCATTCTGACTTGATTTTTTAATGCTTCTATCAAAACCATCTTGCCATGTTGTCGCGAACAATTCTTTTATTGATAGAATAGTTCATTACGTTTTCTGTGATTGTGGAGTGAGCATAACTTTTGCGGTTTAATACATGCTTGCTATAATTATACTCATTTGTTTTGGCGCAGTACGCGTGGTGTTTGTACCGTTACCAAAGCTGAGATGAAAACGCTTTCTAGCTCCAAACTGCTGCTAGAGCACGTGAGACAGCAGGCTTTTTTTTTTTTTTCCGTACAGACGCGGAGTACACGACTTCCACCGCTGCAGAGAGGGCAGCCGCCCTCCGTATTTTTTTTTCCTTGCAGGAGAAAAAAAAAGCGCTCTGACGTAGAGTCGCGTGGAGCGGCGAAGCCCTGCCCGAACAGGTTTGACGGCGTCCGGCGGCCCTTTATGTTTGAACATCGCGCCGTTCCATCCGTCGTGCGGTGTCCCCCGCCGGTGCCGCCGCGACGGAGAGGAGCACCGGCTGTGAGAATGAGGCCTGATGCGGGCGTCGCCACTCTCCCTTCCGCCTCTTCAAGTTCACGGAGAGACGAATGGACTGAGAGAGAGAGAGAGGAGCGGCTTCTGCTGCAGCTGTACGGCCGCTCCGCCTCCTCAATGCTGTGCCGCTCCACGCGCGCGTCGCCACCTTCTCTTTCTCCACTTCAAGATCACAAAAAGAGAGAGAGAGAGAGCGGCTTCGGGTAGACATCGATGAAATCCGTGATTGCGGGTAGTAGTGCTGCGCACTAAAAAAAAAAAAAAAACCAGAACATGCATTGAAGGTAAATGAACCTGCTTTCGGAGAATAAGATGCCTGACCGTCCCGTAACACCCCCCCCCCCTTTCTTATTCTCACCGGCTTGGACAGGAATGAAACGGAATAAAATTCTAGGCTAGCATCCCTTCGCCCTCATTTAGAGCACATTGGTCCACATTACCGAAGTTACATTGCAGGAAAATCACGTTCAGACCATCGAGTCGCGGCCGTCGCGTGACCGCTTTTTGTTTTGGATTTATTTATTTATTTATTTATTTATTTATTTATTTATTTATTTATTTATTTATTTATTTATAATACCCTCAGGGTACAGTTGTACGTTACAGAGGGGAGGGGCGCATACAGGATATATATATAAAACAGAAGGTTAACAAAAGCGTACAAATCTGAAAAACAAAGCAAATAAAAAAAGAACAAGGTACATGTGCAATTTAGGAAATTTAGGAAAACGGCATAGGTGTTAAAAACAACAATATAAAAATATAATAAGCAACAGCAATTGGGATTTGTTACTCTTGTGGCGCCCCGTGTTTTAAGTGGCTGCCACGAATGGAGTGAAACGTCGCGTGGAATTTGTGGCATTCTGATGCTCATGCTATTCGTAGTACGAAACGCCAGTTCCATGATACGGGGTCGTACACCTCAATTTTTTTCAAAATCGCTCCTTACTAGTAGTGCGCCACTATGAAAACGGTGCCCCAACTACTGTTCCCAAGGATGCGGGATCGAATCCCGGCCTCGGCGGCCACTTTTCGATAGAGGCGAAAAGCCTGGCGCCCGTGTGCTGTGCGTTGTCAGCGCACGTTAAAGAACCGCAGGTAGTCGAAATTTCCGGAGTCCTCCACTACGGCGTCACTCATAGCCTGAGTCGCTTTGGGACGTTAAACCCCACTAGCCAAACCTATGAAAACTGTATTTTTTTGCATTGTGTCATTAGTAAAACGTGGTGGGATTCGTGTGCACTCGCTCATCTCCCTCGGTCATTGTCATGCTACACTAACCACTAAGTTTTGGAAAACTCGTTCCGGTTCTACACTGTGCGCAACTCTTGCTTACGGTAAATAAAACTAATCGTTGGTAAATATTATTTATTGCTTTGTTGCATACAAGCATTGTTCTCATATAACATATATGGGGCGGAAATGCGGAGGCTAACGAAAAGTGTTCTATTTAAGTTGAGGACTGCAGAGAGAGCTATGGAGCGAAAAATGATAGGTGTAACGTTAAGGGACAGGAAGCAGGCCGAGTGGGCAAGGGAACGAATAAAGCCGAGCTAATGGCATTTTAATAGAAATCAAGAAGAAATAGGCAGCACGGGTGTGTCATCTAATGCGAAGGCAAGATAATCGGTGGCCTTTAAAGGCTGCAGCTTGGATTCCAAATGAAGGAAATCATAGCAGGGGGCGGCAGGAAGTTAGGTGAGTAGATGAGATTAGGAAATTTTGCGGGAATGAAATGGATGCAGCTGCCACGGGACCGGGTTAATTGTAGAAACATGGGAGATGCATTTGCTGTGCAGCGCATATAGTTATGCAGGTGATGATTACACAAGCATTATTGGTTTCATCTTTTTCATTACTAAGGGGAGTTGAGGATGGCGCAATGTGTTATCGAAGAATTGCTAAGGCGCAGCCTCAATTGGCGGGCTAATGGTGTGGTGGATGGGAGAAAACGGGGTCGCCATGCACTTGACGTGAGCGTGGGGTTCATGAAAATTCTATTTTCCCTGCATCTAATCGAATGTGCGCCTGTGCTGGTTCAGAAAAATTGGGCGCAACATGAAGGCCATCGAGAAAACGGGCTTCTGTGGACTCTCTCTCTCTCTGGATATAGCTTCGAAGTAGAAGGTTACTCAAAGCAACTCATAGTTATATTTTTTTTTTTTTATTAGAGATGTTTGCCGTTAGAAGCATAGCCAGACCTCCCTTTTTCATTATCCAGTTATAGCTTTGAGTGACTGGATTCCTTGGCTTTCTGGCAGCTTCTGCTTTTTTTTGTTGTTGTTGTTTTTTTAGGCCCCGAAAGGTACATTAATAGCCGAAAATGATTGCACTTAATACTTTTTGGCCGTTCGAGTCAAGTTCGTGACGTCTATACCGAAATTGACCTGTCGTCACTATATGAAGTGGATGGCGGTATAGCGTGGCCTCTGCGATCCCTGCTTAAAAATCGGCGTAGACACCCACATTTTACTTGCGTAATCGGCTGGTGGAAGCGACGCCTATATTTTGTTTTCTGCCCTTTTCTAGCTTATCAAAGCACCATTTTCTATTCTTCTCCTAATTGTTCTGTGTCCGCCGTTAAGATGTATATATACACTCAGACAGGGGGATACGTATGTCAGTAAATTCGAGCTGCGCATTTCAAACCCTATACATGCGTTCGCTTACCTGATATCGATTTTTGAGAATAAATCTTTTTTTTTTCTTTTTGGTTTGTGGTTGATAGCACATGCTACAATCTTTCTCAACTTGACGCTCATTGCGATGAAAAAAAAAACAATAAAGGCGACGCAGCGAAAATATGTCCATTACCTTGTGGTACGGACAGTATAATCTACCTGGCGCGGATATGTTCCCAGCTAACGAATAAAAAGAAGCTGGGAGAACGTTCCGCCTGTAGCGTTTGCCGCTGCGTCACCAGGCAAGTCGAGGGGGACCATTCCAAATAATCGCTCCTTCTCTTCATATGCTACAATAAACGGATGCTTATCGCACTGCCGGCAACGGGGCGGCGTGTGTTGAAGCTGTATAGAGCAGCGGGGCTTTCTGAGGGGTGAGACTGGGGGAGAAATTCTGTTTACCAGGAAATATATTAATATCTTGCTTACCGCACTGCAACTGCTGCACGTAAGGCTTTTCAATCTAACGTTGCTCAGCAATAATAAAAGCGGGAGTTCGCAGATCACTCGCCTCTCATAGTAGGTTAACCGTTGCCGCTGCTACTTTAGCTCTTGGGAAGAGCCTGCAGAGATGTAGTTGAAGCAACTGGAGAATATTAAAGTGCGCATAATGCTGGCCGACATATGCATAGGGATTAAGCTTATGAATTGACCTTTTGCCGTTTTCTAGCCACGTGATCATTCGTCTTTTTTTTTTCTTTAATTTTCTTACTTGCAGCGCGATGAGGACGCGACGGGGCTATACTGCGGGTTAGTTAATTCGATACGTAGCGTGGGATCTCTGCAGGGGTTCCTGCCTATCGCCCTAATCAGTGCGGGTTACCAATTTGTGTGCCGGCAAGTCCGCAAAGATGTGAAAAAAAGAAAGAAAGAAAGAAAGAAAGAGAGAAGCTGCTGCTCCATACCCGGGAAACGACACTGCAGCAACAGAGCGGGTGCGCCGAATTGGATTGCTGGGAAACTCATCTAGTTTCGGATCACATTAGTTAGCCTTAACTGAATGAAATGGACACTGTATTGAGACTAGTTCAGTCGCAGCGGCTGAATGCTGCGAGCTGTAGATGGTTGCAAAAGGCTTGCTCCGCTGGCCCTTTTTGGGTTTCGCCCGACTGAGAATCTTGTGGTATTGTCTCCTTAAAATAGATAGGGGGCACATGTCTGAAATATATAAAGATCTGTTCACTCTAAACTTAGCTTTCCTTTCTCTTACCGCTTTTGCATTCCGTGTTACTCGGCTCGCATTGTATCCGTATACCCGGAAAGCGGTACTGTCGACCAGGACAGCAGGAGAAGGAAGGTATTGAATACCGACTTAGTTGCGCGGCGCCTTTTTGTGCTAGGCGCTTTTCTCGCACGCCGCCATGGCGAAATCACGATATCGAGACTCTCATGGTAATGCGGCATAAAAATCGACTAATAGCTCGGTTCTTTTTTCTTTTTTTGCCGATAGTTCTCCGTCTACGTTCGTAGTTTCTGGCTAATAACGGTGCTAGAATTTTTGCTTTTGTTTTCCTGTATTGTTCAAGTCTTCCGAGTGCGCTCGCAGAGGGCTTCGGCTTCGTACGTATTCGGGTTGTTTTCTTCTTTGTGTGCGTATGCAAATTCGGGTGACTTACAGGCACCTAGCAACGACGCCTGCCATGGTTGTTTGTTAAGTTTGGGATGGAAGGGAAAGTTTCCCAGCAAACTTTCTCAATCCTCACGGCTCAAACTTTCCGGAGGTTTCTGAGTAGGTTACAACTAAATAGTGTGTAAAGGACAAGTTCTGGGCAAAATAAAAAAAAATAAAAAAGAAAAAAAAAGTAGTGCAGGATTGATTTCTCAGTGCATAATTAATTCTGTGAAATTTTACTCCGGTCGCGAGGCGTTCGAGCTTACGACATGCTTCAACGCTTTATCGATCTTTATTACTGAGAGCGAACACTATCAGTAAGCCAGTATTGGGCCAGCACGCCTGAAAACGTATACCCTTTAAACTCACTCCGTTGTGGTCCAAATACCTCGCCAGTGCACTGCTTCTTAATCAGAGTTGGTCAATTTTCTGTAATGTTTTCACTTCTGTAGATCCCGAATCCTGTGTACTGTACGTAATATCGATTGTTGTTTTATTAACAGGTAACATTTCCTAATGTGGCTTTTCTTTTTTACTTTTTCAGGTAAGTGGGCTCCTCCAGTCCATCTGAATAGCCGCTGATCAGTGCCCGAGGGCAGGGCGGCCTGGTGAGAAATCCCAAGCTGCTCGTGGCACTGCATGGAAAGATTTTACTTCTTTTTTTCTGCAAACACTTGATTTATGTGCATACGACCCGGAGTGCGTTTGATCCACTACCGTGACATGCCAACTTGACTCACAAGACAAACTTTCACAAACGATCGGCCTCTAGACATTTGCTGTCCTGGCCAAATTTCGTCAAGTTAGTTGTCGCAAAAGTGTCGTCGCGGAGAGCAGTAGCCAGCAGTCATGTCAACATCACGATTTTAAATATGAACTGGCTGTTCCAAAGCCTGCTCTAAAATACTCTTGTTCATTCCTTCGACAGGGGATATTATTGAAAACGTATATGAGTGGAACGAATGTGACCAAGCTCCCTGAGCAATGCAGCAGCGACTGAGTGCAGCGGTGTAGAGCGCGGTTCGCGCTGGTACCTTTCCTACCGTGGCTATGCGAAGCTTAAAAGAGTCGTCTTTAAATAACACGTTTTCTCATGATCGTAATTCATTCAATCAGTTACTACCAAAGAGAATGTGACCAAGGTATCTCTGTCTTTGGCGCTTTGGACAGAACTTCAAATCAAAGACCAGCCGAATTTGCCTGGCAAACAATATCCGCGATGGGAGCTGTGACTGAATAAGTGGCGATTAAATTCCAGCGACCATCAATTGGGTTTTGAGGCCACCGGCAGTTTTCCGCTTTGCTGCAGGGAGTATAAACTGACTTCCTTGCTTTGCGACGTCGGTGGCACTTCAATGTCGTAAAACATGGGAGACAAAAGAACATTAACGGAATAATGTGTTGAACTGCGGCCTCAGTTGAGCAACCGCACCGCTCATTTATTGTTAGGACCTTGATGTAATTTACTCGTCTACGTTCGCCTCATTGTTTCGAGTTATGAATTTTCAAAGCTGTTCAGGTGGGAATGAGCCTTTGAAAGTAGATTTTAATTTTCGACTGTTAATTTTTTGGTTTGATTTGTGGGGTTTAACGTCCCAAAGGGACTCGGGCTATGAAAGACGCCGTAGTGGAATTCTCCGAGAATCCGCCTTTTTCACACGGCCACTCTGCGCACGCTCGCCTCTCCCCTGGTTGAAAACAAACCACCAACCCTAGCTGCGCATGCACACTTTTTGGCCTCCACAATTGGCGCTGTCGTAGCTAATCTCGGAGGCCATGTGTAGTTAATATTTGTGACAGGCGTATACGATAGGTGGCGGTAGCTGTCGAGAAACACACCGTCATTTCGCTGGCGGCTGCATCTCCCAAGGACGTTTTCAACCACGGCCGGTCTCGGGGGAGAGCGCGCGCTCTCTCTCCCTCGAGACCGGCCGTGTTTCAACCAGCAGCAGACGAATTTTCAACCACTCCCAGAGGGCGCCACATTTTGTGAAAACGGGGGATTTCGACCACCTGGGGTTCTGTAACGTGCACTGACATCGGACAGCACACGGGAGCTTTGCTTTTCGCCTCCACCGAAAAGCGGCCGCCGCGGCCGGAATCCGATCCCGCGACCTTGGTACATGAATCGAGTGGCCTAAGTACTGCGCCTTTTTAGAGTAACCTTAAAGGGGTCATGCCAGCTAACAATTGAGCATAAACTGATTATTGGATTTCACTCCTTAGACGTTAATTTATAAATAGTAGAAATCCGAGCTCATTCCGTGCCGTAGATAGTTTTAAAATTTATTTTTATTTTTAATATCGGAATCAGCTTTCTGATATGCCAATCATTGGCCGCTGACGTCACAACGTCAACCGTGACGTCTCCATGTCGTTTGCTATTCGCGGTGCCGGCTGCACTCTACCATGCACGTCGTGGATGGTGGTCTCAGAATATTTCTTTTTTTTTTTGCTTCAGCAAAAGTATTTTATTCACATATTTTCTTTTCTTTGAGTAGCCTTCACTGTAATATGCGACCTTAGAGATCCTCGGGCTTGTTTCGAGCTTTGTCCAGAGATTGATGAAAAGGTCGAAATCGACAGGCTCTTGCTGTATAATTTAGGCATGTAATCAGAAGTGTAATATTCTTACGTTATGAGAGTTAGCTTCATTTAGCAACAACCGCTCCCGCATATAAAAAGGCACGTGTCCAATGTTTGCTTCGGCCGTGTACATGTGCCGCGAAAGTGGGGAGGGGATATTGTTATGTTCCTGATTGTTGAGCTATTGCCGTAGCTCTTTGGGTCCAAAAGCTAAGCGTAAATCTCAAACAAGCATACCTTGACGCGAGAGCATACCTTGCGACATTAGAGGAGCAGCCAAAACTTTTGAGCGAATCGCTATACCTCGTGACATGCTGTTATATGTGAGTGTTAGTTAGACCTAATTATTTCCGGCTGTTAAAGCATTTTTTGCAAAACTATGTTCAGTGTGGCCACGGCCAGCGCACGAAAGCATGTGCCGCCGCCGCCGCGTCAGTCCCGTCATCGCAAAACCCAACGCGATTCGATTGCTCTCCACTGCATGCCTGCGCCGAACAAGAGCTTCCCAGTCGCCGCCGTCTCCGTCACGCCTCCCCCGCAGCCGCGCGCGCGATTGCGACGCACTCACGAGCATCATCGTTTTCTAGTGCTTCTCCAGAAAATGGCTCGTCAGTGCTTCAACGTAAGCATACACAATTTAGTATTTAGTTTGTGAACCCTAAAATCCCGCAGGAATGCGCCGATTCGCGAATTACGACTGCGCCCCCTGTGTGTTTGTTTAGCTTTTGCAATGACTGGATGTATGCTGCTTGTTCGCAGGTCATAAAAGGCAAGCTAAGCTAGCCATACCAAAAATATCCACTTCTTTTAGCATCCAGTTGCGCCTTTATTTGTCACGAACTACAACTGCGCTGCAAGAATTAAGCGTCGTCCCCTGCCTTCGCCGGGTATAGTACACGCAGGCTGCGCCGACAGCTGCCGGCTGCGCTCGCTAGATAGGGTCACATATATGGACGCTTCCCGCTCAAAGTGCACTCGCTTTGTGATGTAAGGAGCCGTAGATTTGGGGTCGCTACTGCCAGAACTACACTCGATGACCACATGCGATTGATAAAGCTTGTGAATACGCACTCCGTAATTGCCGAAACTCTACACCCGGACGCTAGTACTCGAGCTAGGCCTACTCGTCGCTGGACGAGCCGGCAGTTCAGCGCCGGCTAACATTTCTGGCCAAGGTCATTGCTGATAACAAGGGGGAACTTATAAAGTTAGCTTCTTTTTTCCCTTTTTATAACTCGGTTAAGCTACAGACAAGCGCAGCTGTTCAGGCCGTTCACTCGAGTATCGGGTGTCAAGTTCTCGCTGGCCTCCAATCTAACCAAACCATATCGGACGACCGTCCGCAGATCAGTTCCGTCCATCTTTACCTGTTTTTCCGAACGTAACTGTCAGTTTTATGACGTGATTACCGTTTCCTGGAAGAGAATAATAGTTTCAAGGTCACGAGGTGGCGCCATTGTTCTGCAGTGGTCGTAACCTAGTCTGTGATGGTGATGACTTTTTAGGATTTGACTAAGGCTTCCGGTTCAAGCACGGTCCGGGCGACCGGTATTACTCATTCCGAACATGTGGCCACGGGGAGCGGGAGCATTTTATTATTGCCACTTGTGAAACTTCCCATTACGAGCAACTTGGACTGCCGCTTTTTGATACACGGGGCATGTATCAAAAAGCGGCAGTCCAAGTTGCTTGTAATTCGGGTATTTACGGATATCGGCGACGCCTACGGTCAGTCAAGGAAACTGCGTTCAAGTCGCCAATTTGAGATTGTTTATAAATGCAGAACCAGTTGGCAAATAATATCAGCTAAAATGATGCAGTCGCAAAATTGTTCTTTACCTAACACTCTTAGAGGTAATTAAGAGGTTAAAAAAATGAAAAAGCGCTCTTCCGAAGGGAACGATACCAGTGACAGATAGCTTTTATTGGCAGTTTCTAAATGGGCTACAGTAAATATGGCCCTAAAAGTGCATACTAAAACTAGGCACTTTTCGAAGCGGAGTTTCCCAACTGGTGCGGTCAAAGAGCTCTGACGGTGCGTTTCTGTTGAAAGGGCGCCTAGCCGAATAGAGCTCCCCATGGCGTCTGCACTAGGCACCATCTTCTTCTCAAATGTCCCTGCGCTACTTCTGCACAACGCATCGCGAACGTCCGAGATTCCTTGTGTGGTTCTCAGTGATCTATGCTGGCATTCAGTGTGGTTGAAGAAATCTCGGATAACCTTGATTAATTTGCGGTCGTTATATTGCGTTATCAGATCGAACGATTGCGCTTCTCTCCTTGATCATTTACGATATTGGCTAAAACGTCTTAAAGGGGAGCAGCAGCAGCGATGAAGAGATGTATGCGCTCCAAAATTTATTGAAAAAGTTTCCTGATCCACCTTAGAAACGGCGGAAAATACCACTTTTAACACGGTCCATATGATGCAGGGATAGTAGCCGCAGCTCGAGTTAATTTTTAGGCTAATTGCTAGTAGAGGCGCTGAAAACAAAAATGGAACTGGAGAGAGCCGGGCGCAAATCCCTGAACCGGTTGCCAGAACCAGTAGGGCTCTGCTTATCGGTGCATGGAGCTCGATCAGCTCTTTATTCTCTTTAGATCGAGTTCATTTGTTTTGGTTCAGATTTGGTGTCATACTCGAAATCGACTAACTGAATTAGCGATTGGAGAACAGCAGGGAACTGAATTAGCGATTGGAGAACAGAAGGAAAGTGAATTAGTGATTGGAAAGCAGCAGGGAACTGAATTAGTGATTGGAGAAAAGCTGGGGTTCCTGTGATAATTTTTTTTTTTGTATTCCATCCAGAAAGTCCAAAGAGGTTGCTCAACCGACAATGCTTCTGTGTGCATTCGTTTACTCAGGGCTTATGGTTGTGTGTCCAGCAGGTAAGGCTGTTACATGGGAATGTGTGAGCTCATTAACGGGGGATGGTACTCCGTTAGGGGTGTGTGAGGATAACTGAACTTTTCTCCGTTTGTCCTAAGCCAAAAATCTTGAAACTTGGCCGTGTCTTTTGTGAACGAGCTGGCGTAAAACACACCGAGATTTATTGAGAACTAATAAGCAGGTGTTAACTAAAATAAAATTATTAGATATTGTAAAACAACATATTGAGAAAGGTAAATTTGCAAAAATATATATAAAAAAAATTTGCCTCCACTAGCGCTACCAAAACTAACTGAAATCTTCTTTATTACACGCAATGTTCGCTGCACTAGTATAATTTCACAAGCCCAGTTCTTCTAGGTAAAAAAAAAAAAAAAAAAAAAAAAAAAAGATTATTAACCTTGACATTCGGTTTATCACAACGTCAATAATATATGATATAAACAACTTTTGGGCGCAGCCTGATTTCTGTAGATTAGTTGCTGCAGTAGACATACATTTAAGTGTCCTGAGAGTTTCATTGTATTGTTTATAGCGATTGGTGACAGAATATTCCTAATACTCACCAAAGTAGTTTTCTTTCAGAATTAGAATTGTTTTTGTTTTTCGATGACACTTAAACGCACCTGGGGCTTATTATTTGCCTTCATATCGCTCACTTATATTAAAAAAAAAAAAGAACCTTTCGGCTTGCATTTTTGATTTTGATCTTACTTTTTTTTTTTTTTTTTTTTTTTACCGAGGCCCAGAAGTATCCTTTGGCTACATGAGCATTGTCCTCTAGATTTAGGGCCACAGTGCAGAACACTCACAGCGTTTTGTCGAGCGCATCAAGGGCTTTCTTCTTGTGCTATTTTCATCATTTTAGTAGCCAACTGCACTGTGCACGTCATCGGCTAGCAGAAATAGGTACAATAAGCCAAACCTCTCAAAGCTGGCGTGCAGTAATTGTCTGCGTAGAATGGTATTGTGAACGCGTCTTGGGACGCTCGCTAAAAACGCGCGGGAAGCCCGGTTTGAAGCGCTAGAAAGGTCGTCTGTCGGCGGAACTATATAGGCGAAACAAGGAACTGACTTGTGAATTTCAGAAGCAACATAAGTTTTAAGTGCTAATCGTTTAAAGAAAAACTATATGGTACGAAGGGGTAGGTATTTTTCGTGGGACTTTTAAACCGCTTCTGTTGCTCATTTCTACCCGTAATTTCACATACATGTTGCTGAGATGTACTATTCTGTAATGACAAAGTACGAAAAACAAATGTTTTCTTTTTTTGCTGATTTTACCTACTATTCCCCCTTAACAAGACGAATTTTTCCATCACAGCGGCGGTGTCTGCTTTCTGTAAATGGGGATAACATTACTATCATATTGCACCGGGCTACCTCTAAGCTTCTTATGAATGAGTTGATATTCGTAGCAAAGTAAGCATTCCGTTTAGGCCCGTCGCTTTTCATCGTCCTGCCTGTAAAGGGTGCACCGCGGCATATATACTGTTACTGCGGGGAAGCCACCAGCGTTCGTGCTCCGAAGATTTATCATTGAACAATAGTGGTGTTGTTTCAGCTGCCGCTCTCACTTTTTATGTTGTCTTTCTTGATCTCAATATTTTTGGAGCTATCAGTTCATTCTTTCTGGTCATCATGTCCAGTCACGGTTTCGTTTTCCTTTAAAGACAAAAACCAAGCTTACTTTCCCCATTAAATGAAGTTTCATTGGCAATCGCCGTCGTCTTTTTTGCTGAGGCAGAGATACGGTCGCAAAAGGATCGCGTCGCAACAGCGGCCGTCTAACCAACAAAGGGGCAAGTGCGACGACGGCATGCACAGCAGTATATAACTCCTCTGGTCCGGCAGATCCTCACCACAACCTGCGGTGGTGGATGCCTCTTCGTCGTTTCGCAGCCGAGCAATCTCGCGTGCAAATGGTGTCCTCACTTTCCCAGAGAGGAGGAAACTAAGGACAGCGACCGGAAATAATTCAGGGTAGTCTCAACAGGTCCTCTGCGGCACTATTACTTCTAGACTCGTTTTCTCGCAGCCACGAAAAAAAAAAAAGAAGGAAAAACGTAGGCGCATTGGTGAGACTGGTGTAATTGACTCAGTAAGGCGTAATGTTTGGCCGCGTAAGGATTTTTCATGCGCCCTTTGAAGTCTGCCTCAAGCACTTTTGAGCCAAACTAAATCCCAGCTACGTTGTCCTTTGTCTGCACTGTGGCACCGAATTCGCTGATGCGCGACCTATTTGACCAAGGTTACTTATGGTTACGACGAAGTAATTTTTATAATTAAAAAATCGGAAGTAAGAAAAAGACTTAAAGTCCAGACAAGTGCCGTATAATGGCTGACTTTGGGCGAGTCGGTTAGACACGTTAAATCTGGAAAGCGCATAAAAAACTCGAGGACAACAGCAA
>JAJIZL010031003.1:31059-44349 GCA_023969395.1 Amblyomma maculatum
ATATGTTTTCCGGCAAGAAGAAGTGATATGTTAGTAGTAAGTCGGCGCTCGTCCCGTGTTCTTTATTGAGGTGTCCATTACCTTAAGTTCTCTGTAGTCCTTCAATAATAATTGAATACATCACTGTGAAAGGAGATTGCTTAGTGCAGTATTTCTGGATTCCTTCTAGTACTGAGTATTGGCGCAATCACAATAATGCCTCACGAAACGAGAAAGCGAGGCCTGGAAGAGTAGAGCCAGGCTCAGGGAGAAGCTTAGTCGCGCGGCTAGGGACGTCCTTGCAGCCTGTCACTGTTGCTTGCACTTCTCCTTTGCCTTTCTGTCTTCTCCTGTTGGCATTCCCGTATCGATTAAGCTGGAGAGGTGCCGCCAGCTGTCGCTGTTATTGTGGCGTCCGCCGCGGACATGTAAGGTGTCTGGCCGACGTTGTATATAGCGTTTGCACAGCGGGCGGTTGTCATGTGTGTAGAGCAGCGTCGGAGCTCACCCGATGGCTCTGAGGTGAAAGAGAAACAAGTGGAGGCGGTAGGCACGTTTACGTTCTAGAAGGTAAGATGTAGGCTAGAACTTTCGTGGAAATTGCATGCTTCTTTCGAACTCCTCGATGTGTGTTTGTTTGTTGTTGTTTTTTCATTGGGCCGGCGGCAGTGTCTTTCTTTCTTTACACGACTCTCGGTTTGCTCTTCGGAGGCTGCGTAACAAGCCGGTGCTCGAGTGCGAGCGCGGCTGCTTTGGACGGAGTTAGATGGGACGAATGACAGAAATCCGGTTAGAAGGCTCCGAGCTAAAGTCTGGAAACATGTTTGTCAAGTTTATTCTTGTCGGCCCAATAAAATTGTTCATGCTTGAAGTTTGAAGTTTATTCTTAATTTTCTTAAACTAAAGGACTCCGAAGAAAAGGTGCACACTTGCACCTGACTAGGTTCAGAGCCCCATACAATTTGTACACAGGAGAAACAGCGCGGTACAGATGAAATTGTTTTCTCCACTCAAAGATACAAATTAACAAGGGAAAATACAACAGTAAGAAGCACTCAAAAAGTTGAACAAATTAAGAATGAAAAAAGAAACAACAGTAACAGGCACTCAGAAAGCTAAACAATTTTTGACATCGACGACAGTTTTAATTAAAACACTTAGTTCCACATCTCGATCAGTGTACGTTTAATTACACCAAGTGATGCATGCCGTTCAATAATGATAACAAGATCCTTATTTTAGGTTCAAAAGCATGGGTATTTGCGATTGTAGGCTTTGCCCACGGTAATTTGTTCTCAGCTTTGGTAGTCTGTATTGTTTTTTTTTTCCCCTGAGGTCAGAGTTTTCATTGAGGCTCATATATGTCTGTGCAAAATTATCACGGTTTTATAAAAATAAAATAAAATAAAAACATAAAAAATAAAATATATTTGATATAAAATATAATGTCAGCACGTGTTGTACTGAAGGGCGGAAGTGATAGAGCCAGTTTTGCTGGGGCCCTCCTCTCCTTCCTGTGTCGACTGCCAGCTTTATGTCAACATTGTTTCCTGATGATAATTCAGCAGTGAGTGCCTAAAAGTCGAAGTACGGTCGGTTCTCATGCGCTTGATGAGGAACCCACTGTTCCTATACGACTGCACGATTATTATGTATCGTTGTCGAGCGGCACATTCTGCACTTCTGACTGTCGGCGAGAAGCGCTCTGTAATAGTTATGAAGAGTTCTAACAATTTGTATCGAACGCAACGCAAGGTGAGACGCAGCGTTTTTGAAAACAGTCTGTGCACTTACGAAGCCGGGAAGTTGTAGTTTGATGTGAAGCCTTTTCATGGAAAACACAGTTTTGGTTACTGTCAGATACCTACACGCAAGTCATAGCTGTTTCCTAAATGTAAACGAAATCATGTTTGCAAGATGAGCGTCGTAAAAGTACAGTGTCATACTCTTTTGATTCGCGAATAACCTGCTTTTTAGAGAATTTCTCGCACGGTTTTGAGAGGGCGTTTACACCGTATTGTGCAGCTACAAAGAGCCCTTCTTGGATTACCAGGCCAAGATAATTTACGGCCAAGTTTTCAACGCAGCAGACGCGTATATAACATATTTTTATTGATATGAATGAATGAATGATTAAAATATCTTATTAGCTGTCCGAAGATTACACCAGCAACAGAAAAGAAAGGGCGCAAGGCAAAAAGCTGCGTTGTTGCAACTTGAGAGTCACCTTGCGCCCTCTGCAGCGGAAGAGTGTAGTCTCAAGCACAAAAATGCATTTGCAAGTAGCTACTCCTCTACTATCAATGGAAATAATTTGGCGAAAATACTCCACATTTGTATGTACTGACGTCACATTTACAATCAACAAACATGCACTGCAAGCAAAATGAAGGTACACAAATATATGTTCTAATCACGCTGTCAATTCTATGCACATTCAAACATGCGAATAATGTGACTAATTTATGCCATGGAAGTCTATTCAAGTAGGATGTTGTTCTTTTGTAGAATATTGAGGTAATGGAGTAAACTGTGTTTCAGTGATTGTTTACCGTATATAGTGCGGCAGAAAGGTATGTGCCATGAGATTTTGTTTCGTGTATTGTAGGATGCAGTCAGGTTCAGACTTGATAAAAGGAACTCAGTCTTAGCTGTGACAGCATTTTTATACATAGAGACCAACCTGAATGGGAATAAGTGAGATTTTCATGATAATGAACCTTGCAATGTAGGAACTTGTATGATTACACTATGGTACATTCGCTATTAATCTAATTGCTCGTTTTCGAGACATCAGGATTTTATTTGGTTTTGCTTGATTGTTGTCCCCCAGTCCATGAGACGGTAAGCTGTGTGTGGTAACAGAAATGCATTGTAGGTAAATATTTTCTCTCTATGCGGAAGTGTGTGCCTCTGGCGATCTAAGATGTCATTAATCCTGTTTATTTTAGCGGAGGTATTCTCAGTATATTTATCTAATTTAAGAGACTCGGTCAGAACAACACCAATACACTTCGCAGTTGGAACGACCTTAATTTTTCTGTTTGATAACCAAAGGTCGAGATTTGCTCGCACCGTGCTGTTTTTAGCTCGGAATAAAGTTCCTTTCGTCTTGGTAATGTTTGCTCTTAGGTAATTTTTAAAGGACCATTATAGACGCAGCTACTCACAGCTTGCTTAGAGAAAGTATTCAGACTTGGAATGGGAGCAGTTAGGGATAAGGGTAGATGGAGAATACCTCTGTAGTCTGCGATTTGCTGATTACATTGCCTTGCTAAGTAACTCAGGAGATGAACTGCAAAGAATGATTGGTGACCTACACAGGAAAAGTAGAAAGATACGCTTGAAAATCAATATGCAGAAGACTCAGGTAATGTTCAACAGCCTCGAGAAGGAACAGCAGTTTACGTTGGGTAGCGAAGCACTGGAAGTATTAGGCGAATATGTCTACTTAGGACAGGTAGTAACCGAAGATCCGGACCATGAAAAGGTAATAACAAGAAGAATAAGATAGGGATGGAGCGCACTTGGTAAGCACTGGCAGATTATGACTAGCAGTTTACCGGTATCGCTCAAGAGGAAAGTATGCAACAGTTGCATCTTACCTGTACTCACCTATGGGGCTGCAACGTGGAGGCTAACCAAGAGAGTTCTACTTAAGTTGAGGACAACCCAGAGGGCTATGGAACGAAAAATGGTAGGGGTAACATTAAGAGATAGAAAGCGTGCAGAGTGGGTCAGAGAAATAACTCGTTACTGACATTCTAGTGGAAATCAAGAAGAAATGGGCATGGGCGGGACACGTAGTGCGAAGAGAGGATAACCGATGGTCGCTTAGGGTAACAAACTGGATTCCAAGGGAAGGAAAGCGTAGCAATGGGCGGCAGAAAGTTAGGTGGGAGGATGAGGTTAAGAATTTCGCAGGGGTCAAGTGGATACAGCTAGCACAGAACCGGGTTAATTGGAGAAATATGGGAGAGACCTTCGCCCTGCAGTGGGTATAATCAGGCTGATGATGATGAACATGATTGACGCAGGAATTATAAGATCTGATTGCCGTGGTCTAGTAGGCCGGTTTCTGTGCTGCCTTAGGCAAGCATTGTAACGTCGTCTTCAATACGCTATTATGTGTACAGGAAGAGGAGCAGAAAATGTATCACTAATGTAAATAATAAATAAAAGGGGCCCAGAATGCTTCCTTGGGGTACGCCTGAGAGGAGAGTTTGTGAGTTTGATATAGCGTTATTAAGGGATACCATTTGTTTTCGATATTTCAAATATGACTGATTGAAAGATAAAGCTAATTCTTCTAATGCCGTCGTAACTGCGTTCATGTCTCAGTAAATCATGATTAAGCCGGTCAAATATGTTTCGTTGTGTCTCACAGATGAGGCATGACAGTTGCAGATGCTCCGAGCAAGGGGAACAGAATTGCCCCCGTTTATTCAATAGCCGTGTATTTA
Source organism: Amblyomma maculatum (assembly GCA_023969395.1). NCBI lineage: Eukaryota > Metazoa > Arthropoda > Arachnida > Ixodida > Ixodidae > Amblyomma > Amblyomma maculatum. Next base: position 35,502 of record JAJIZL010031003.1, read on the forward strand.
TACTGTAAAGTGGAAGACGGGGTGGGGTGTTCCCTTGACTTCACATTACATCCTCTATACAGATATCGGCCGCGAAACCCAAAGTGGAAGACGGGGTGGGGTGTTCCCTTGACTTCACATTACATCCTCTATACAGATATCGGCCGCGAAACCCGCGACGTGCTATAGATACGATACAAAGTGCTTTCGAAAAATAAAATATTCTGAGTACAAGGAACGCCTTCCCTAAAACGCATTTATTTCTTTTTGCCCAATTAGTGCCTCCGTGGACTTGATTGCAAGTTACCAGTGCTGCGACGGGGAACAACGAGAGAGGAAGGACAAGGACAAGCGCTTGTCCTTGTCCTTCCTGTCTCGTTGTTGTTCCCCGTCGCAGTACTGGTAACTTGCAATCATGTACCAACTAGCTCCAATTTCCGTATTCGGTGAACCTTTGCTTTCTGCAACCGAATTGACTCTCTGATAAAACTTCATGTTTTACTAGGAAATTATCAATTCTCACTTAAATAATCTTTTCCAGACCTTTGGAGAATATCGGAAGAATTGAAATAGGCCTGTAATTAACCATATTAGATGTAGCACCACCTTTGTAAATGACAACCACTTTTGCTACCTGCATATCTTGCGGAAAGACGCCAGATGCTATAGCTAGATTAGAGATATACATTGGTATTGGGGCTAGTATGACAGTTACAAACTTGAAGGGTTTGATCTGAAAGCCATCTTTATCTCCAGCTCTGCTATTTCTTGGTTTTCTAAAGACTGCCACGATTTCGCCTTCTTGTATTGGACACATAAACAAGGATTCAGAAATATTTGCATACGCGTAACCCAGAAATGCGTCGGAGAGAGTGCATAATGCTTTGGCTACGTTAACAATGAAATCATTACATTCATTACACAGTTCCTTCGCACTTATTGGTATACCATCTTTCATTATGGTCGTAATACTTGTTTTCGAGGTGGGTTTAATAATTTATTCAGTTGGTCCCACTGGTTACGAGCCTTTCTGTTAGACCCCTTGGAAAACGCATTATTAAAATACCTTAACTTAGCAGTTCTTAGTAACTCACCTATGGGGCTGAAACGTGGAGGCTAACCAAGAGGGTTCTACTTAAGTTGAGGACTACGCAGAGGGCTATAGAACGAAAAAGGGTAGGGGTAACATTGAGAAATAGGAAGCGTGCAGATTGAGGTGAGAGAAATAACTCAAGTTACTGACATTCTAGTGGAAATCAATAAGAAGGAATGGGCATGGGCAGGACATGTAGTGTGAAGAGGATAAAAGATGGTCGCTTAGGGTAACAAACTGGATTCCAAGTGAAGGAAAGCGTAGCAGGGGGCGGCAGAAAGTTAGGTGGGCGGATGAGATTTAGATGTTCGCAGGGGTCAAGTGGATGCAGCTAGCACAGAACCGGGTTAAGTGGAGAGATATGGGAGAGGCCTTCGCCCTGCAGTGGGTATAATCAGGCTGATGATGATGATGATGATGACTTCTCCCTGTCTACCGTGAGGATGATAGTAGCGATGGCAATGACACTGCAATTAGTGATAATGACGATGATGCATTAGCAGTGATAATGACAGTGCATTTAGTTGATAATGACAATGAGAGCAAATACGATGTGCAGCAGCAACGCTCAGACTTGCATTTCTGCAGTATAGATTCCACAGTGGTCTCGGAATTTTTGTCGCATTGTTCTGTGTTCGTGATCATAATATCAATGGAGGAACATGTGGATCACGTGATGCTTGTAGGTACTTCGATAAGATTAAAAAACCACTTGAGAAGATCAAGCTGCCGGGCTACATGGGGATTCATAATACGAAGACGTAAAGAAGGACACATATAGCGCTCGTGATTGCGCTATGTGTCCTCCTTTTTTGCCTTTCGTCCGTATTTTTGCGCTAGCTTCTTCGCATAAAGATTAAAATAGCCCTAGGGATCTAGCAAGCTTATGAATTCTCGTTGTGGGGTTGAATGACATTGCGTATCAATATTCAAATGAGTCAATAACGAAAATACCTGCTGGTTAGTTGTTACATAATCAAACAGGCTTTGAAGGGCGTCTATTGGCACCCTTTCAGATTTCCATTAGTAAGACGGTACAGAACGGTGAAGACGTTATTTCCACCTTCAGCTATGAGAATTTCAATATCTGGGGTAGAAACTCTGGATAGTTTGTTTGCTATTGCACTTCGTGTGTACGGCGCAGTAGCGTGCCGTACTGTGAACGGTAATGTGCAACGTCGGCTCTCGCGTCATCGTCGACGGCTTAGTGCGATTTCAAGCCAGTAAGAGGACGACGTGAATAGCTGCCTTTGCCTCTACCTTATCTTTAGCGATGCTGCCACAGCGCCGAGACAGGGCTAAAGGAACGAACACGGCGTAGACGTTGTTTTCTGTCTTAGCGCTGTTTAGAAGACGATTGTGAACCACCAAGCCCGGCTCACCACTCTTCTTATTTGCAGCACAAATAAGTGAAGCGAGCGATTGCATTTCATATGTTCACACTTCGACAGTCACTATCCGTAAGCACTGGATTGTTTTAGTCAGCGGCGGCCTTCTTTCCCAACGAGTACATAGCTGGCGTATAAGCCTAGTGAGTCCGCTGGGTTTGTGTGAGCGAAGTCGGCCACTGAGGGCAGATAATTCACAGCTGTTCTTGAAGCTTATGTTCATCGATTATAGTTTTGACAACACAACAATGACCTGAAATCAACGATTGCTTACATCTCAGGGCGCACACACAATGAGCGGGAAATGCCACTTCTTTGATGTGACCCGGTCTGCCGAGCGATGCTTGCAGGCGCCTGGAACCAGTTGTAGGCGTCGCTTGTGGACAGTACGTTAGGCCATTTCAATATGGACACAAAGAATGGACTCAAAACCTACTTCTGGATAAAGCAATTTAAAACAAAATACTGGTCTCATCGGAGAAAGGAGATACATCAAGTGAGATAAGTGGGTGCAAGGCGGAGCTCGTATTTATCGATGCCTTTTTCAGAGTTTTTGCGCTTCATAAACAAGTAAATGTAGAGCAGATGCAATAGAGAAGAGTTTGTCTGACGTAAGTAGAACGCAGCTTGTATTTCATACCTAGCGAACGCGCAGTTGCTGCCATGTACGTATGGAGTTATGTAAATTAGTAGTGCTGAGGTGCCGTCGTCGCCACCTGCGCACTCGAGGGGGATGGTCGCGCTCGAGAGACAAATTCGGAGTAGAGTAGTATTCTCTTCTGGAATATATTTAGAAAATACTCGCTGTGTTTACCCAAAAAGCAGGAGAAAAAAGGCCAGGAGCCATTATCAAGCCGCGGGACCTGGAGCATTCTGGCAGCGCGTGCTGAGGGTGGGGCGAAGTGAAGACGGCGACGCGTGTTGGTCGATACACTTTTAGCGAAAATAAATAAACTCCCAAGTGGAAGCAAGTAGCTTTTCTTTAGCGCGCACTCATGCGGATGTTTTATTGCCTTTATTATAGTATTAGTTTTTTGCTTCCTTTTGCAAGTTTTGTGCTTATGAGCTCAAGGGAGTGAAAAATTTAGTGCCGACTGAAATGGAACACAAACATGGGGGCCATATTTATTCAACGTGTTTTTCAACGCCTACCCAACATGGACAACCGCTCTAGGTTTATGCGACCTTGCGTCACAAGTTGTTTTTACCGTCTGCAATTCCGGTGACAGCGTAGGCAGAGGGGACAGACTTCGTGTGCTTGTGATTTGCTTGCGCTTTACAAGTTGATTTGGTTGCCCGTTAGTATAAATGAAACAATAGAACTTTACAGTCAATAGTTGTGAACCCAAAAAGGTGACTTACAGTAATTTTCATGGTCATCCGTCACCGATATAATTTACTAAAAACCACGAAGGCAAAAGTGGAGGACACCACCGGAAGTAATCTCGCATGGCACTGTTTAAACCTTGATGTCATTAAATGTGTGTATGTGTGTGTTTTTGAAGTGTGATTGGGGAACGATGCAGCCTGATAAGCTCTGTTAACAGCTCGGGGTAGAAATGTTTGTCGCAGTTTCATGTTTATACACTTCACTTTACTCGACTGAAACATACTGCGTGAACCACAACGAAGAAAGCTTTGAAATTGAGGCCTATGCGGGATCACTGTCTGAGTGGCATTGCGAAAAAAAAAAAAAAAAAAAACGAAGGTCGAGTCTTGGGGAAGTGCGCTGGGAGCTTCAAAGGAGCAGTTTAAAGTAGTTTTCTGAAGCGTTAAACATTTGTAATTTGTCATCTTGTACCCCGGCAGGTGCCCGTGAAGCAGAGAGGAGTGAGCCAACGATGATGGTTACGAAGGGAACCCCACTCACTCCCATTATGACTCCAACGACCGAAAGCAAGACGATACGCGAGGTGGCCGATGCACTGGACTCAATTTCACAGGCTGTCTGTAGCGCTACTAATAGGCGAGACAGACGCTGGCCAATTAGGATGACGTGCGAAACATGACTGCTCCTACCACATTCTCACACCTCAGTCGTTCCGTTCGCAGGTACACAATCGCCATCCTGACTGGCTCATGTCGCCCTTCCCTTTCGTAGTGCTGCAAACAGCCTCTGAAACTAGAACCGCAATTCGAATTATCGTGTACTCTCGATTAATAATGCTAATTTATCACATTTTGTACCATATTGATGCAGTCCTACTTGTTTCCGCGCAAGACGATTAAAGGGCAACGACATTTTTGTTAAGTTTCTTTTTATGTTGATTCTTGTAGTATTACAGATATAGCCAGTGTATCGTGCGGGTGTTATGTAATAACGGGAAACTGACCAACTGCCGCTTGGCTGCACTCCGCTCTCGGCTGCAGGCCATTGACACAGATGTCCGCCGAGCATCGCCATTGGAGTAATCTGGCAAAGCTAAATATAAGGCATCAAACGCGTGGCATGCGCGGCCTTCCGAGCCGCTTAGTTTGAAAAGCTGGGTGGCTCCCTTTCTTGCTTGTCTCTTTCTCTCCAAATGTCGGTATCATTAAAGGGGATTCTTCATAGTTGCTGGCCTATACAGCTAAGAGCACGAAACAGCATCACTAGAGAGCGCGCGACGCAGCGTTCCGAACACAGCCCGGCGCTCAAATGTTAACTATTAAGGTGCTAAACAAGTTTAGACAACTAATTTTTAACTAATAAATTTGGGCATATATAGTTGCATTTAAAGATTTCTTGCAGGTGCTAAACAAGTTTAGACAACTAATTTTTAACTATTAAACTTGGGCATATAGTTGCATTTAAAGATTTCTTGCAGGTCATCAGTAATTGCATATCAGTTCTTAAAATTTCGAAAAACGCGATCTCCCTTGGCGCTTTGGCTGAACTAAGTTTTTCTGTGTCGCGCCAAGAGATGCATACTTTGTAAAAACTGGCATCCTAAACGACGCCCCCATCGTAGTCTCTCAATGGCAAGTGTCACGTGATCTCTGTCTAACCGCTGCTCACTGCTTCAGCCCACACGGGTCAGAGAAGGTCGCGAGGCGCTTGCACTATTCAGGGACTGGGACCAAAATTTGTTACGCCGCAACGTCGAGGGTAATTGCAATATTAAAATTTTGAAAACTGACGTGGCTCTTACTGATGACTGGCTAGAAATCTCTAGTTGCAACGGGATGTCTCATTGCACAGTCTAAAAGTTAATTATTGTAGTTAGCTTACCACCTTACTATTTAATATTATTTTCTTTTCTATGATGTCCGCCGACAACAATAATATTACTGCTTACAAGCGGTGTTCACAACTAGTAAAAAAGTTATAAAAATTGGTCTTAAGACAAGACTTCAGCGTCCCCCTAATACAAACCGTCAAACCGTGTACAACCTTGCTACAGCACGCAAAACAATGCTTAACAAAGCTTTCGCTCGTATAACTAGGTCCAAGTCGCACTTAAACTCCCACCGTTTTTTTTTTTTTTTTCTTGCTATTATCCGCGGCGGCCGCTTTTCGATGGAGGCGAAAAGATAGGCGCCCTAGTGCTGTGCTTTGTCAGTGCACTTTAAAAAGCTCCAGGCGGTCGAAATTTCCGGAACCCTCCACTACGGCGTCCCTCGTAGCCTTAGTCGCTTTGGGACGTTAAACTAAACCCCACAAACCAAACCAGTCTATTATCTTGTTGGCAGCGTTGTCCTGCTCGCATAGTCTGCAATTTTATTGCTTTATTTGGGGCGTCCACCGTAAGAGATAGGCACACTGTCGTTCGTCGTGCGTAGGGTGTGAAGTGCGCATTCGTTCTTCCCATCGGAGTAGATGTGCCTAACGCATTAGAAAACCGCTGCTGTTCTCTGGTGCATTAAACGTGCACCTGAGGCTAGTTAACAACGCAGAATGCGCTCCCACAGAAAGGAACAAAACAAAAACTGTAAAGTAAAGTACTGTAGTTGAAGCGATCGGCGGCCGATTTCGAAAATTAGGTGCTTGCATTCACGTCGTACTTTTCGGTTCGGATTCCAGAAGTTATGCGGCACCGTCATTCGCTTGAAAATGGCAGCCACTTAATCCTTCTCAGTGTAGACGTCGCGGGTTGGAATCGAGTGGAGGGAAAAGTTGTAAATGCAGTTTTTGTTTTAATAACGTTGTTTATTGCCTCAGGGCATAATAGAATATGCAGAAAAAAAATAAAGTGGTACTAAATGAAAGAAAAAAGGTTGGCTGTTCTAATAAATTTCAAGAGAGAACGATGATAAGGTCCTTGCGTCCAAGCAATGTACGGAGATGAGTTGTTCGGCGAAAGACCCACTGCCGTCAGGTGCCGATTTCTCGACGGCTTCAGTGCCGGGCAAACCCACAACAAGGGGTGAATATCTGCCTCGTGATCTGGTGACTTGCAGAGAGCACATCCTGGACGTTGATATAAATATCGATATTGAGGCCATGTTCGTTTCACAGCAGGTGTGGGGGCAACCCCGACCCGGATCCTCCGTAGCGCAACCTCATCAGCGCGGGTAAGACCGCTGCGGAGGGTTACTTCACACGGTGGGACAAGAGCACGTGTGCGGCGCTGAAGGGGTTCCTTTCTGGTGAGAAGCTGAGTGACGTCATCCATAGTGAGGAAGCGAGTCATTGATTAAGGTAGAGTCGCCTGGCGGATTGCAGAATCTCCAGAGGTTTACGTACTGAGTAGGTCACGTGGGACCCACTCAATTGGAATGGTTGGCGAGATGCGAGCCGCCAGACGATGTATATTCTGGCAGATTTTTGTGCTGCGACTGACGCGTTTTTTCTGCCATATGAACGTCGACCCGTACGGCCAGAACGAGGTAGAGAACCGATTTTCACCGAGGAGCTGTACTCATGTGTCCCTTTTGTTGGGGCTAACCTGGTTTCACGAGGAAGGTAAAACCTCCTCTACCTTGGAGCAAAAAGCTTAGCTGGAAAAGCGTAGCTTGATAGACGAAACGGACCGAGCCAGCACGCAAAGGTTGCTCTGCGCTGCTCACCATCCGGCCCTCACAGGGATGGGCAGCGGAGGCGAGCGTGTTCGCACGCGGTCAATCCACTTAGGCCCTGCTGAGAGGCTCCGAAGCGCAGTATTATGGGGCCGACGCGCCGTGACTTTCCTTGAGCATCCGTTCTGGGCCAAAGACCGGCCTTTGAACGTTGCGTCGTTGCGCCCCCAAGATTGCACGCGTCAACGGAGGCGCCTGTATCGTAGGTCTTTCCTGTCGCCACTTGCGAAAGTAGCTTACGAAAGTCGACCTTCTTTGCGCCGCCATGTTTAGCGTCGGTAATGGAGCAACACTGTTTGGTGTGGCCCTTATCGGTTAAGCACCGTTTACCTAAATTCATTCATTCATTCATTGTCGAATAGTCTCAATGCTCTACGTAGTTCTCTCGGCAGAATAAGTAGTGGGCCCCACATTTATTCTAAAAAGCAGCGTTTTATAGTGAGTCAGAATTGATTCAGAACGCGAATCGTAGAATATTAATGTTAGCTAAGAGACGTGCATAATATCTGTACTGCCAAGTAGCTCGAAGCAAAGTAATTTACTTGGAACTTTGTGGACCGCAGCGTATAACGACAGGCTTCCGCTACGCAAATGCCTTAAAGGGGTCATGACAGCTAACATTTGAGCATAAACGGATTAATTATTGCATTCCACACCTCACACGTTAGATTATAAATCCTCGAAATCTGAGCTCATTAGGTGCAGTAGATAGTTTTAAAATTACCTTTTATTATTAATATCGTAATCAGCTTTCTGGTCTGGCAACCATTGGCCGCTGACGTCACAACGAGGTATTCCCATGTCTGCCCATGTCGTCTGCTATTCGCGGTGTCGTCTGCACTCTTGCATGCGCTCCGTGCACGTTGATGGTGGTCGCTGAGTTTGTTTTTTGCTTTAGCAAAAATATTTTATTCACATATTCTCTTTCTTAGAGAAACTTTCACTATAATATGCGACCTTAGTGATCCTCGGACTTTTTCGCACTTCATCTAGAGATTGCCGAGGAGCCCGAAATCGACGGGCTCATGCTGTATAATTCAGGCACAGAATCAGAAGCATATTATTCTTACGTTATGAGAGTTAGCTTGTTTTAGCAACAAGAGCTCCCGCATACAAAAAGGCACTTGTCCAACGTTTCCTTCCGCCTTGTACATGCGCAGCGAAAAGGGGGAGGGTTTAGCTCTATGTTCCTGATTGCTGAGCTATTGCCGTCACTCTTTCGGTCCCCCCTCCCCCCCCCCCCCAAAAAAAAAGAAAAAAAAAACTAATAGTAAATCTCAAACAAGCATACCTTGATGCGAAAGCATACCTAACTTTTGAACGAAGCGGTACCTCTTAACTTGCTGTTATATATATATATAACTCCCTGTGCGTTGCGATATATTGTTTA
>JAJIZL010031007.1:0-21084 GCA_023969395.1 Amblyomma maculatum
ACGAGCTTATTCTTTGTTTTGGTTGCTTTTCTAAAGTGTACAGTTCGTAGCCGCTTTACTTTACCTACTTGGTTACTTTACCCTTTATCAGTGTTTTTTTTTTTTCATTTTTCACCCTAATATATTTTCACATTTGTTGTATTTTATTTTGTTATTTCAATTTTTGCTTTTATTCTATTTCAGTTTGCGTTTTCTAATTTCTTTTTTTTTTACTTTGCCTTTATTTCATTTTTCTACTTACGCACTTCCTTTACTTATCAGCCAGGTTTGTTTGGACTTTCTTGCTTTTATCAGCGTATATGATAGAAAAGGAGAACTATGGCCACATTAAGTCGGCGTAGAGAAGTGGTTCGCGCGCTCTGTTGGGACTGGGAAGGAAGACGATTCGAGTGCTGGAGGTGACACATGCTTTTTTCATTCATTGTAACAGCCTGTTCAGAGCTCCTGCTAACACTCTATTATTACGCTATTGTACCACTCATGGTGTAAGAAAACCTTTTGCCTTAATAACCTGCGGCCATCAGCGACGAACATCTCTCCTCCTCTGAGACAATGAAGCAATCATAGAGGCCACTCAGCTTTGAAAACCCAATTATAGAACGCCATCTACAGGAATCGAATTAAACAATCACCTTGGCTCACCATCAGTGTATGTGGGGGATAGCATCGCGAATGCAGCAACAAAACTGACGAAATTACCTAGATATGGACTTCACAGAAAGCGAAGTACGCTTCGCAATTCACGAACTCAACAGTAACTCTGCAGCCGGCCCCGATGGTATCACAAATCGGGCTCTCCGAAACTTAGAGGACGACTCGGTCACGTTCCTAACGCAACAAATCAATGAAGTCTGGAAAACTGGCCAACTACCTGCAGAGTGGAAGCATGCCAATACGATCCTCATCCCAAAACCGGGCAAGCCGCTGGGCCTACCCAACCTAAGGCCGATCTCACTGACGTCCTGCCTAGGAAAGCAGGATCGAACGGCCACTATCCGGATAGGCGAACACGTCTCGGAGAGCTTTAATCTGGGCGATAAGGGAACACCACAAGGCTCAGTGTTTTCACCATTCTTATTTAACTTCGCGATGACAAAGCTTTCTCGCGCATTGGGTGAAATTGCTGATTTGGAGCACACTATATACGCAGACGATGTTACCATCTGGAGCACCGGTGGCAGCGATGCCGAATTAGAAGCGCGCATGCAAGAAGCCATCACGGTTACCGAGGCCCATCTTGCCCCAATGGGACTTCGCTGCTCTTCTAGAAAATCCGAGCTACTCATCTACCGCCCCCCAAGACCAGGCCGCCCGTCCAACGACTGGCGCCGACACCACACACCATGCATAGAGTTACACGACAGGGATGGAAATCGCATACCCACGGTCGATAAAATACGAATTCTAGGACTAATCATCCAAAGAAACGGGTCCAACTGGGCGATGCTTGACAGCATCACGATCAAGATTGCAAACGCGATCCGGATGTTTCGGCGCATCATGAATAGGCACAGGGGACTGAGCGAGGACAACGCTATTCAAATGGTCCATGCTTTTGTACTCTGTCACATCACATACGTGGCTGCAATGCTCAACTGGAAGAAGGAACATCAGAGAAGGCTTGAGGTACACATACGCCGAGCTTTCAAGACAGCGTTGGGGCTCCCCGATAATGCCTCCACTGAACTACTCTTACAGCTAGGAGTGCACAATACCCTTGCCGAAATCATCGAGGCACAGCACACGGCACAGATTGCACGCCTATCAAGCACCAAAGCGGGCAGAGAGATTCTCGTTAAGCTCGGCCTGAACACCATAGTAGAAAAGGACAACATCCTGCAGTTACCTAAAGTTGTGCGAGAAGCAATCAAAGTGTCCCCCTTCCCAAGAAACGTACACCCGATCCACAATCAAGGAAGAAGGCTCGCCCGCGCCAAAGCCCTCGCTGCGGACGCGGCACAGTTCCCCGACCAGACAGCTTTCGTGGATGCAGCGTACATACCGGGAAAGCATGCCTACTCGGTAGCAGTAGTCGACGGACACGGGCGTGCACGCAACTCACTCACACTTTACACCAAGAAGCCAGAGGTAGCTGAACAAGCAGCGATAGCACTAGCTCTAAAAGACTCGGACTTCACAACTGTATACAGCGACTCTAGAGCAGCCACTCGAGCTTTCGCCAAGGGCGGGATAGACAAGACGACGCTACGGATCTTAGGCGGAAGTAACATCACCGATCACTCCATCGTATGGTTCCCGGCACACATGGGCAGCTTAGGGGGCGGCCTGCGGAATCTCAATGAGATCGCACACGAGGCGGCGCGAGGACTCATCGACCGCGTCCCTCCGGTTTCTCCTGCTACTCCACATATCGAGTACAGAGTTCAATTATTCACGTACAACGAGCTCACTAAGCACTTTTATCTAGGCAGACGAGCATTTCCCATCCCGGATAAGAAATTAACCCGCAGCCAATCAGTCACGTTACGCTTGCTCCAAACGAACTCATACCCCAACCCCTGGCGCATGAAGCACATCGACCCAGACTACGACGGACAACATGTGTGTGAACGGTGCAGTGACCATGTAGACTTAAACCATATGCTGTGTGGTTGTGCATCGAGCGACGCCTACGCCAAGAACAAGGAACGTTGGGACAAAGTTTTAAAAAGTGCTTCACTACATGATCAGCTTCGGGCTGTCCAGGAGGCCCGCGCGGCGGCGGAGAGCTTTGGGCTCTCTGTTCCGACGTGGGAGCTGCCCTCTACACCTGGCGCCTAGCCGAGTGTCCTCCAGGACCCCTACTGTGGGAAATAAAGTTTTGCCAAACCAAACCAAACCTGAATATATCGGGTCATTAGACTCACGTCAAATTTTATCTTCATCGCTTTGGTTTATTTTGCAGTCCAGTGTCCAGCCACGACAAAACAGATTGCCTCGGCTCGTCCATCACCCCACATCATGGCACACCCGAATTTCGGAGTTAACGTTGGTGTAGCAACCGCCGCACATGGCTGCGGTGCTAGGGTATGGTGGGACCATGTCTAGCTTTTCTTCTTGAACGATCAGACTAGAATTTCTGCTTTTTCAACGCAGACACTACTTGTTTGCAGAATCTTTGCAGCGTCACTAGCCTGGAGGCTTCGGAAAAACATCGGCGGAATCGGTCGCTAGGGTTCTAAGGGCTAGATAACTAAAACCCCCTTAATTACCTCTTTTCCCTTACACACAGATGGTGAATATACACAGACACAAATCGTGCAAGTGGGAACAGTTGTTCCGGTTTTAAATGAGATGCCTTCGACTCAGCCTGAAAGCTAAGCCCAAAATTCAACTAACTGACGAATGACATGGTTTCATTTGGCGCCGAGCTTTCCCTGGTAGTTTCTCTGGTAGGCTGTGAATTGCAAAGAAAGTGCGAGAAAAGGAAAAGCGTTACTCAGCTAAAAAACTACACAACAAAATTTCAAATATCGCGAAGAACGCGGGCAAAGGTTTGCACACAACAGTGCTGCATATAAAAAGGAAAAACAAATATAGCCTGTAGAAGAGAGTGAAACCTTACAATTGTGCATGCGCTATTATACTAGAGAGAGCCAATGAAACAAGGATGTCCACAGCGCAAAGAAATGGAAAATAGCATAAATTGACCAGCTTGTTGGGTTCCTGTCATCCGGGTTAGTTACGTAACTTTTCCTCTTCTTAGCATCTCTCGATTGCTCGCAGGCTAGGCGTCAGGGATGATAAATAGAAGAATTCATACGAAACCGCTTCTTCAAAACTAAACTACCAATGCTTGACGAAAGGAAACACTTTACTCTGCTAAGAGACGGAACAACGCAATTTCAGATTTTTCGAAGAATGGAACAAGGATTTGTACGTGGGCGCCCCCTTTATTAATACAGCACGCCGCTTGTTTTTGTACTTGACGCGCCAAGGCATGGCGCGCTCTCACAAGACCCATCACCAATGAAGATAAAAACTCCTTCCTAGCAGTGGCTGCGTCAGGAGAGGGGGTATCTTTCAGAACGTTCGAGTCTGTTCTGCTCCTAAGGGTCTGCGCCATTTCCAAACGAATTAGAGAGACCGCAAAAAACACCCTTAAGATTATGCGCTCTAGACCCGTCATCACTGGTTTTTCTGCATTCATCTGGTCCCTCTGACTGCTTCTGCGAACGAGTTCCCGCTCGTCGCCGACTTTTTTGAATGGGCGCCATGTTTCGTTACACTCCTTCATAGAAAAGCGGCGTTTGTGGCTGCGATGACTGATCTTATTCAAAAGCACGGAATTCGCTTACGTGTTATGAACAAACACGCTCCAAAAGTTTGCATTCTGCCCCCCGTTTACTGCCGTAGTAACAGTAATTAGGCTTCCTGGTGGGCAGTCACACTGCACAGATTTATGAGCGGCCCGCTATACTCTAACTTGAGAATCATCCATTTTTCTCATGGTTCTGCAAAATTTTCTTACTCCTTTCGGACATCTCACTAACTTGTTTGAGGACTTCCGCCGTTCATTTGGAGGAACTATCCGACAGCAGCGGGTTTTTACGCAGAAACCAAGATTCATAAAAATTCGCTGTGTTCATGAGATAGTTGAAGAGAAGCTTGGTTCTCTCGCGAGTGGCAGGGCGGGCATCTAGTAATCCTTTCATTTCTTAGCGTCCTCGCCTGAGCTAGGACAGTGTAATTTATTAAAGCATAGCTGGAGTCTCGTTAAGACGCTCTCAGTCTTGATTAGACCCTGTTGGATTAAGGTACGCTCTATATAAATGAGCTGCCTTAAAATTAGAGACCTCACTCTCAAACTAGAATACATGTGCCTATAAAGGTATAAAAAATATATCGCAGTTAGCGTTAATCATTGCAATAACGCAGAGGCTTGAGAAAGGCATACAGGAGAAATCCTAAATACTTCGCCATGATAAAACAAGACTGTGAGCAATGCGGCGCATAACCCGAAGCCGACATACTGAATAATCCGCAAGTTTGGGCGCCGTGGTAGTATTAAAAACCACCAACTGGTGCGGAGCACATGATCCCTTTTAGCAAAATACTGCTCTGCGGGTAACTGCTCCTAGCTGTTATACTTGCTTGACGCAAATTAAGTTCTTAGTAATGACAGATCATAGGTCATATTTATTACAACGCACGCGCGAACGCTATTAGAACTAATTAAGCTTTAAGGAGCAAAAGGAAGAGCACAAGAAAGTTCTGAAAACTGTAGCCTTAACGTCGATGTGGCAGTGAAAGCTATTAAAAAATTAGGGACATTTAAGCTGCTGCTGTTGGTCTATGACGCAATATGTTTAATGGCTCCCGTTGCGCATTTTCTTTCAGGTCCTGATTCGGGTGCATGCAGGTTACTGCTCACTTTATTATATTATAAGAGACCAGTGGTCGCAATACATTATTGTGGTAGAATGGGAAACGTAAGCGGTTGTGCACCCATTGCTTCGAGACACTTTCGATTATAGCATGAATGGAGGCTGGCGATGCGCATACAAAAAGGCGCCACGAATCGCCGGACGAAGCGCGGTAAGCCAATTGAATGACAGCGCCACTGGGCGGCAGACAGTCAATGAGTTCCTGAAGTGGGAGAAGTGGGGAAAGTGCTGGCTCTCTCCGCAGCCGCCTGCACAAGCTGACATGACGCACTGTGTCAGGCGTGGAGTGGGTTCGCGGAACAGCCGCGTCCAGACAAACGGCGCTGGGGATAGCGAAGCGGCGACCATCGAAAAAAATATTAGGCTTGGTTTAGCTCTGGCTAAGCCCGGTCGAGTTGCGAAAGCAACAGCTGCATGGCTGTGCTTGTGGTTAGCTTGTGGTTAGTTGGTGTTTCATAGTGAACGCTACGTCTATATCAAGAAGGCGAAGCATGATCAGCACGTCTACGATATTTGACGTCTCCAGACTAAACGAATAAACCGGCAGTGGTCAAAGACCTCTTCCTTCTTTCCTCTAGACGTGCGGCGCTTTTCATCCGTTTCTTCTGCACGCTCTCTTCTGAGGTTTTCGTTGCGCTTATATCTGGCTGCTTATGTCGCACCATCGGCTCGTTTAGCTGCAGCGTCGGCTTGCCGTTTCTCGAGCCTTCTTGTACATTCTACCTCCGTTCCCTCGGCACATCGTTTGCGCTTTGTTTCAATACGACGCTCTTGGGAACTAAACCTTGAATCTTCCGTAGTCGTCGTAGGGTCACTCTGAGAAGTAGAACGACTTCTTCTAGCTGCATCTTCGTTACGACGCTTCTCGAGTCGTGCAGCGTGTTCTTTTGCTGTCTCTTGAAAGCGTGGTGTCTTTCTAGCTTTGTTCTGTCGTTGTCGCCCCTCTTTAGCGCTGAAATCTTCCGTAATATTGCTTTCGCAACAAAAAAGGAATGCGCTTGCGAAAACATGTGAGGGCTATAGGATTGCGTGACCGCTTGGCAGGCGAGTAGAGAGCTAAGTTTTCGCCCTCTGGTTCGCAGTGAGTCATGGTCAAATATGAGTTCGTAGAGAAGGAACGTGCCCATGCACCGCCCGAGACGAGCTCGAACAGGTGTGGCCACTATTCCCACTGCTGTGACGACATCTGACAACTCATCAATAAACCTATGGCAAAATGAACATATCGACAAATTGCATAAACTGATTTGCAGATCAGTAATTGTTGATACTACCAATTTTCCATCACGTGAGCTGTACCAACAATGCTTGGTGTTTCCGCAACAATAAAAAACCATTGTCTAGGCAGCTGCGGCAAGGGCTTCACCGCAGCACAACTTGGAGGCTCACTTGGGAGCCCTTAAGTGATATTCATCAAGCAGGAGCTATCTACATCACTGTGGGATTGTGCATGGTCCGACCGAATGTGTAATGCATAAACTTTTGAATGAGGCACTTTACAGTTACGAGCTTCTCTATGCACTACTCAGTAGCCTCGCATTCAAGTTCACATAAATTTAAACTTTTTGTAGTCACTCTTTTTATTCTCAATATTTAAGATAAGGCTTCATGAAGGCGGTATCAATGCTTTTTCACCACAGCTCTGCTGGTTAAGCAACTGTTTAAGCTGCAAATAATAGAACAGTCATGTTCAAGCCAGCTTCTAACTTTGTGATCACTCGCTGCTTAAATATTTCTTAGTTTAGAAAGAAACCACTACAATTTCACAGTTCCCTCTGTGGCGGAAGTTTGAAACAGGTATATTCTTCAAGACCGCATAATGAGTACTTAGTGATGAAGGAAACAGGACTGGCACCTCTTGAAATTCGCTGCTTATGAAGATCTGCGGTAGAAAAGACGTGAATGCTAGGCATCCTCTCATGTATAGGAAGGTGCATGATAATCAAGCATAAATTCAGCCTATATTCTCAGTGAAAACCGATGATATACCAGGGCCCTTGTTGGCATTTAGGTAGCTTCTGGGTGTTCACATGGATCACGCACGCCATTAAGGTCACGCATGAATAGCGCCTCCCGATCACAGTCTAGACAGGTGGCAACATCACAAAAGCAAACCATGCATTGCCAAGAAAAATGGCTAGTTTTGAAATTTTGTACGCCTTCAAGTTCAGTGCGGCTTACCAAGTCCAAGGCGTTATCCTGCTCGCTGAAACTTAGATGGAATCCACTTATACACATTCGCAATGCCTTGTGCCCTTGAGGCACCAAGGTAAGCGTCCACATCCAGGCTACTCCGTCCGCTTAGACACACAGTGCACTGCGTGGCTAACTGGCAGTCTAATTGACACATGTGTCAATCATACTGGCTGATAAGAGGCCTGGTCCATCAACTATTTGCAGGTTTCATGACTGGAACAAAGCAAGCC
Source organism: Amblyomma maculatum (assembly GCA_023969395.1). NCBI lineage: Eukaryota > Metazoa > Arthropoda > Arachnida > Ixodida > Ixodidae > Amblyomma > Amblyomma maculatum. The sequence continues at coordinate 7,814 of JAJIZL010031007.1, forward strand.
GCTTTTCATTGCGGAGAAAACTCGCCGGTATCTCAAACTCGAATGAGGGAGTTTGGTAGAACCGTTCTTAATTAGTGATTTTTTTTTTATACATGATGCGGACCAACGCCGTAAGATATGGAGCGCTTTCTGAAGCTCCCTATGAGTCAGTGGGGCATCTGTGATAGGTTTCGAATAAGTAGTTGGAAGACCGAGTTGATATCAAAAATTTGCGTGTACACCAACCTCTGCAAATTCCTCTACCAAGCATCAAAATATTTCGGTTTGCGTATTGCAAGTACTCCTGTTAATAGGCTTGCAAGGGTGGGATTCTTCAGTAAGGTTTGCCAGTGACTCGCCATTTTCTTATCAGCAGACACAATGCAATCAAGCTGCACAACAGGCCCATTACCGCCTGCAGATCTTGTTAATGTGCCGTAGAAGAAATCAGCCTATTAAAGACCTTCAAATTATTTTCTCTTCTTCCCCATCACTTGCAGGTTTCCTTTCCAGCACGCTGCAGCAAGATTTCCTGAGTTTTAAATCCAGGGTGGCAAATTGATCGGGTAAGCCGGCTTTCGTAGTTACTATTTTACTAGCATTCTTTTCCTCAACAACATTATAAGAGACATATGTTAAATGATCACTATTATCATTCTAGTGCTGAAAATTGGTTACTTTAGAACATGGTCACTAATTACACTGAAGCTACAGTTCTCAAAGGTGTGATAATTAGCGCAGCGTTAAATCCAGGCGTCACGCCGAGATGGATTCAGATGTAAGTGACGTCACGCCGAGATGCAGTTCAGTTTAGTTCAGTCATTCAGTCGTGTCCGGCACTTCATGACCCTATATGGACCATGTCACGCCACGTCTTCCGGTCTCTCACTATCTTCCTAACATCACATAACTTCATCTGCAGCGGCTCGAGGATGCCATCTAACCATCGCGTTCGCTGCCTACCCCTTCTGCGGCGACCCTCAACTTTTCCCAACATCAAATCTTTCTCCAGCGACTCCTCTCTTCTCATCAGAGGACCAAAGTAGCTGAGCTTTAACTTTAGAATTTGACCCTCCAATGAGCAGTCAGGGTTTATGGTAGAATATATCGACTGATTTGATCTTCTGGCAGTCCAAGGAACTCTCAAGAGCCTCCGCCAGCCCCACAATTCAAACGTGCCGAGATGCACTCAGAGGTAATCACTTCCCTCTCTCCAAATTGTGCTTATTACTCTACATGCAAACTTCTATTCTTAGCGTGTTGAACTACTTTAACACGATAGCGTTAAAGACGCCGTTCGCTGAAAGTCCGGCGCCGGCCTTGTGAGCGAAACTTTGTGAGCAAGGTACTGGCAGGCGGTAGCTGGCAGCTCACACGGCCGAGCTTAAGTAGACGTAGGGTTGTCTGGCATTACGTTTGCCAGGCCAACTCGGCTTTTTCTTTCATATGGGAGGATGATATCCAGAGCTCCTTAATACTACCAGTTGCGAAACTTCTCAAAGAGCCCATGTATTAAGAAACGGCGGTTTTGTTTGGTCAAAATTCGGGTGTTTACGAATAGTGGCGGTCCCTGCGGCCATTAAAGGAAACTGCGTCTAAATTCCAACCTTTGTAATTGTTGATAAATGCACAGCCATTATAAAAAAATTAAATTAGTTGAAGACTTACAGTGGCAAAAATTATTAGGATACAGCCATATAGTTCGTTAAGATGGAAAAGAGGAGAAGCATTTGATTTCCAGAAGGCAATGGCGGCAAAAGTAAAAAGCTTGTATTGAGCGCTTCCAGATGGCGCAACAATTCATAGACATTCTCATCTTTCGAGTACGGGAAGCTCAGATAAAAATATTATACGAGTAACACCCTGAGGAAATTGGACAGTAACAGATGGGCAGCTAAAGTATTTAAATAGCTATACCTAAACACGTTGACTTACAATGAAGGAAAAGAACTAGGAAACTAACCAGTAAGTATGCTGGTCACAATGAGAAATAAAGAGCGTTAAGCAAGAGGTGAAAAACACAGAAGATAGAAATTGGATAAATTCGATGGAAAAGAAACAGTGTGAAATTATACCGAAAGTGGAAAAGGCAAATCAGGAAGGTACCTTTCTTTGACAACTCATGAGGCAGTGTCCTACTTTTTGAAGCTAGATCAGGGTGCCTTAGAACACGCAGCTACAAAAAGAAAATTAACAATGAGGATAACGCATGTGCTGTTGTGGTAACTGCAGTGGAACAATTGACCATGTTATACTCGAATGTAATGGTATCCATTCGGAAGTCGATGCAGGCGAAGTCACTCTTCCTGAAGCTCGGGTGTTTAGAGATACCAGTGGCCGGGTGAATAAACCGGCGGTGGAAGCTAGCAAAAAACGACTGGAAGATTGGTGGCTTAAAAGCAGAAAAGGGACATAATGTTGATAACGTAGAATCAAAATTCAATAAAAAAAAATGATGGTATAATTAACTAAAACAATAATTAGGATATAGGGATAAAAATAATTTAGTAGCTACTGCTACTAGTCCGTTACAAAGGGGACGCTCCTATATTCCATCCGTCCATCCATCCATCCACCCATCCATCCATCCATCCATCCATCGATCGATCGATCGATCCATCCATCCATCCATCCATCCATCCATCCATCCATCCATCCATCAATCAATCAATCAATCAATCAATCAATCAATCAATCAATCAATCCGTCCATCCATCCATCCATCCATCCATCCATCTATTCATCCACTCACCCACCCACCCACCCACCCACTCACTCAAAAAATGCGTTCAACATACGGTCATTGTTTGAGGCGGAGTTTCACAACTGGTATGATCCAAAAGCTCTGGGTGATATCAGAATCAGCCTGCCAGGACCGTTGCATTCACATTACTCCCTAGGCCTTGCAAGCACATTCGAGCGGCTTTGTTTGACAGAGACTTTATATATGGCCTGGCAAGATACGATATCGCGTTATACTCTTAAAGGTTTGGTTTGGTTTGTGGGTTTAACGTTCCAAAGCAACTCAGACTATGAGAGACGCCGTAGTGGAGGACTCCGGAAATTTCGGCCACCTGGGGTGGAGCCTAAATGCCCAACTTAGTATTTCTTAATACAATTTGCTGCCATGTTCACGCAGTCTTCAGAATGACTGAGATTGCAAAAGATTAGCGCAGGCTAGCTTGGTCCTGCCATCGCGCCCACATATCAAGCTCGTCGATGTGGTCTTACGGCAGAATATAAGCTAAAACGTTTTAATCGATCTGCTTTTCTTATTTTTTCATGTCATGAAAGTAGGCAAAAAATCGAGGGTTTCTATAAGCCGTATAGAGGACTCTGTGCAAGTTTCTTCAAGCGCACAAGAGCATGCCCAAAACTCTCAAAGCTAGCTGTGACAGCTTGCTGCGTGACAAAACGGTTTCGTCTTCTTTTAGGCAGGCAGCCAAACGTCTAGACATAAAAACAGCAAAGTACATCCTGTACACACGCCTTTATCAGCATCGAACTAAAGGAACTGTTGTAAGAATTTTCTGAAGAGTGGTCTCAGAAGTTTAACAATGCCGCCGCGATTTCACATATGAAACTACCAAAGAAAAATAATTATCGCTGTTTTTTTTTTGCAATAATTTCTTCATAAAGCATCTTCTCTGATGACAGTGGAATATTTGACTCAAATGCGCCTTAATCCTATTTTAAGGTCGGGTGTTATTGGTTACTGCTAAAGCAAAGGCAGAAACTCCGATGAGACCACACGGAATAAGAAGCGCGGATTGGCTCTGTAAACTGTACGGTGTTTTATTACAAAGAATTGAAAAGATCTGGATATCAGCAGAGTTTGCTGCTTTACAAAGTAATTAAGGTCTCATGGCAATGTAACTGGTTTTTATACGTGTCTAATTCATTAAGCTACTGTGGTCGCCACCTAAAGCAGCTTAGAATCCCACGGCTTTTGGAGGCTGCTCCCAACCGTGGTTTGCACTCTATTAAATGGCGGCCCCCAAAATCGCAGTGACTGGGTAAATATACCTGCACAGGATGGTTTATGAAAGAACATTTTCCAATGCGTCTCATGATTCAGAAACAAAAATGAATTTTTATCTGCTGAAAGATTTTTCAGTTGATATACTTGCACTTCCTCATTCATAAATATAAACAACAGCGTCATGCGGTTGAATCTCTCTGTTGAATTCCTTGCACCTTTCCTTAAGACCTTTAGCTAAAATCCAGTGTCGAGGAGGTTTTTATGCGCGTGAGATTTATGTCTAAGGAAACGTCAACTTCCAGCGAAATATTTCTTTCATTTTTATTGGATTCATTTACAGCCATCTAATGTTTTGATTATATTAATTAGAAAAAAAAAACAGGATCCCATTTATATGTTGGGAGCTTCACCATTTGTAAAATCATATACTTAGAATGTGTGCATATCTTTTCTACGTACATTCAGTGCCGCGTAAGATATTTCACATGCCACATTTGTTATGTCTGATTCCGCTCAAAATAGCTTCCTCCATTTTCAGTGTTCACAATGAGAACATTCTAATTGCTACATTTTTCTCTGCTGAAATAAAAAAAGTAGTACTGTTACTAGATTTTGCCGAGAACGAAATTTGCTGTTAACGCTAATTTAACAAACATATATTAAGTTTTCAGCAATGGTTATGAAATTCACTATCTTCGTGCGTTACAGTTCACTCCTAAGCGTGCTTTATTTATTTATTTATTGTTACCTTCAGCGTAGGAACAATAGAGAGGGGAGTGGGCGGAGTACAAGAATTCTAAATATTCATAAAAAAGCATACAAGCGACATATAAGCAATAGTTGGGGTCAAATTAGTTATGAAAGACGTAACATTGCTCAAGTATTTATATAGGTGAAAATAAGCTTTAGCAATGTATCAGTAAACAATATGCACGCACTAAATTGACGGAAAGGTTTTAAGTGCATGGTTCTGTGAGATGGAGAAACAGAAATTCATGCAAAGTTTTTACAGTACTAATTGTAATTTGCATGGTTTACATTGCGCACAGCAGACTGGATAATTGAAAAATTAGTGATAGTTGCAATAGGAGAGCGAAGGCGATTCTAGTCTTATGATGTGCGGGGTATGACTGCGTCAGCGAAACGTCTGCCACTGCAAGACGTTATGCCAACTTTGTGAATGTGGTCTATTCGAGGTGATAGATACGAAGACGGAATATACAATTTATTTTTTAGGTCTTCGTGATAAAATATCTTATGAGAGAAGCACATACGTGCGAGCTTTCAACGAGTTGCGAAAGTTACCAGGCTGAGATCAGATTTCATTAATTAGCACCAAAATATTTACGCTAGCAATATTATAACTCGACTTATTAACTTCTTAATATATGTATAAGCTATAAATGGCTGTGTCATATGTCTGTTGTTGTTCATGAAATATAAAGTTATCATCATATTGCTCATCTCAGCGGCAAAAATTACCAAGACTGCTTTAGAGCGGAAATAGCGTATGACACATTATAGGGCGGCTTTCACTAACTGCATATTTATTGCATCGGCACCGCATGGACGATGACACCAAAGAACGACAGAAGTGGCGCTCATTATTAGCTGAAAAAAAAAAATGGTTGACACAAGCCACGTATATATAAAAGAATAAAAACCAAAACACAAAGAAAAGCACGACATGTGCGGTTGAGTTTATATTTACGATGCCAGAGGGAAAGGGCACGTGAAACAACCTAACATTTCAAACCTCATAACAAAGCATGTTCAAGCAGTGAAAATGAAGGCACGCTCGTACAGGTGTCACCTGTGTGCCTTACTCTAAAAGCATGCATAATTTCCTCGGCTGTATCGTCAGTGTATTTTCACAAAACTCTCTTTTTTGTCGAGAAGTGGTTTGCACTTAAGTTTGTTTTTAAATTATGCTTGGTCAGATGTGTCCAAGACCCATTATGAAGTACCTAGGGTATTCCCGGAGGCGGTTAGAGGAACAGACGGGACAATGTCTGAACGTACGCTCCGTGAACACGCTATGTCGCTTGCTGACGGGTCTGAGACATATTTCACAACGCATGCTAGAAGAGATAGTGCAAACTACTGTTCGAGGAACGCGAGCTATGTGATGACATAGCGACAAAGCAGCCCAGGAGGTTGTGGAGGCTTTTAGAAGAAGAACGTTTGATGAAAACTTTGTGTTTGCGTCTTCACTATTGCTACTTGATGCAGAGTTCGACTATCTTCAAAAAGCACACTCCTTGTGATAGGATTCGAATTGTTGTCTCACGTGCCTTTGTTTTTATTGCAGTGTTGTAACCATGAACTGGACTGCTCATGCCATGTGCTGTTGTTACTTTTTGTTTCCGATCTTAATTCTTTTTTCTAAATATTGCGCGTTCCAATACATTGTAGCCGATATAAATGAGCATTTATTCTGTATTTCATCGTTTTCTTCCTCGCTCACTTGAAACCGAAACATTTTTCCTGCGAAAATTTCCGCAGAATTTGAGCCAAGAAAGGTTTTCGCCATAAAAGAACCTAATTACTAAGTGCTTTGTACACCTACCGCAAAGAGTTTGAAGACTGCAATGTGTACCTGAATTCAAAAGGACATGCGGCGTGAGTTGGCTTCAATAAGTACCCATGCGGCATATAAACGAATTGATGGCCTGGATGCTAGTTTCACTGTTGCCCATTGCACGAAAGCCTATGTTTGTGGGGTCAACGATCGGCGGGCAGACGTCGCTCTCAGCTGCCGGCACGATAACGTTGGACGTTGCAGATTTTTGGCCTGCATAAAACGAAGCATGAAAAGGTACCACATAGTTTCTTCCTTCATCATTCCTACAACTGCGTGTACATGCACCTGCTTGTTCGGAAACGTGCTTGTACTGTCGTAACTGCGATGCCGACGCTATGAGCGTGGTTCTGCGATCACGGCGACGTCTCACCTGCCTCAGGTTAAGGTGTTCTTCTCTCTCTTGTGGCGTGGCACGACCACACTCCTGACGCTAATGTCCTGCCTCGTTTCGTATCGCGTCGCAGGAAGCAAGGAAAAGGCGGTGCTACTCACTGACGATCCGTCATCAACAGTGCAGGAGCGACGCGAGTGGCAGTGTTGTTGCCTAGAAGTTTGCATCACCACAATGAGGCGCGTAGTAGTGGGTTCCCAACGATGCAGACTTTCTCCCTGGCTTATGTACTTCTTTTTAATTTCCTGGGGACAAAAGGGAGAGAGGGCCGAAATGAAAAGAAGTGCATAGAAAAAGCGCGCGGTATATTGAGGTCGACGAACCTTATAAATTTGGTGACCGTTTTGGGGCTGTATAGTCCTATTTTGAAATAAAAAGGTTGCCTCAACAAAAGAGAGGAGAACGGCAGGAAATGAAGAATAATAACAACTAAGAATAATAAAAAAAAAGAAGTTACAGAAAAGCTAGAAGCATGATAAAAATTTTCGTCTGCACTTTGTGATATTAAAAGCGTCGGGCCGCTAGCCTTCATGATTGCGGTATTTTTCGGTGAAGCAACCTAGTTTCAAGCCTAGTGCCCATTTTTGAGATGTGCGCAGACCATCAGCCGTAATAAAAATTTCACAGTTTGTGTTTTCATGGCTGGAAAGACACAGGGAGGTCGCTTTTTATAGAATAGGCGAATAGGACGAAAATTTTGGCGCCACATAAAATGGCCAAGGAGAGCGTTGACTCCATGATAAGAATTAAAGGGCACTTGCCCATCCAGGTGAATAATTCATTTCATCAGAACAAGACTCTGAAGGTCTTCAAGAGATTTTTGTGGATTATTAAGTACAAAGACTATCCTGCATCTGAACCTAAGAGCACAATTTTTGGTATAATGAAACCTTCAGAGCTAATTATCAGCTGCTTTTAGAATGTGAGTCCTCCCTTCACACGCTGCATAATGTCTAATAATTCAAGTATTACAGGTAAAGTCCCTCCTGAAGCCGCTATTTGCTACTGCAGTCACCTACAAATCTTCTAAGTGGTTTTGGCCGCTCTTGGCCAATTGCATCAAGGACAGCATAAATCAGCATGGAGCTGTAAAATTCCAGAATTCAGGTTGTATCTGAACTGGCGTTTCCTTGAATTACTGTCTACCTATTTCAAATCGACATTTGCGGGCCGGAACGGTTCGATTTTCATTCATAAGAATGTTACTTGTATCGCTTCGTCCATTGTACGTATTCTCAGCGGTCTTTACTTAGACATGCAAGACGATACACAGATTCTTTCAGTGCAGCATATTGAACCAGATCTCCAATTTGTTGATGAGTATCTTATGTTATTAAAATGCGATCAGGGCGCTTTCCCTACCGAGGCTTCAAAAGTACTTAGCCAGTTTTCAAGCATTCTTAGCTGTTTGGTCACCACACATGAATTCCCAACTAACGGCTTTATCACATGTTTTTAGATTTAGGACTTTACTCTAATCACAATCATGTGTTCTGGGTATTTCAACCTCGGGATAAGAAACCTCTTCTAGCTTTTGGTTCAGCGCACTCAATGGTGGAACAGTTTTTTAAAATTAGACGCGTCGAATTCAAGCTGAATACCCGCTGGCGCTCTCATCCTCAGTGGCAGAAACCTTGTTCACAAAGAAAGAAAGAACAGGTAATAAGGATAAAAAGATCGCTTTGATTCTCTACCGCACGCGATTTAACAACATCTGATAAAGATAGGGAGATATGTATAAGGGAAGTTGTTTTTTTTCACTCCGGATCACTTATCAAGCGTAGCGGTGCAGAAGTGTTAGCCAAATGGGCCGTGAGTATGTCTGATCCACCATATACATATAATCGCGGTCAGTTTATTTTCAGTGGTATAGGTATCGTGTGTTCTATCTCGTTGCCCGGCTGTCATGATTACGTAGGCCAAACTGGCAGAGGTCTCAGTAAGAGATTGTCCGAACACGACTACTATGTGACACAGCGAATCTCAGGCCATCTGGATGTTCACTGCCGTGATTGGGAAAGCACTGCTCAGTTAAGTAACGCGAGCGTGCTGCCCAGGGGCAACGATAAAACAACGCGTGAAATCATTGAAGCCATGAACATCGCAGATCTTAGAGCGTTAATGTCTTCACCACTTCCATGCCTTAATAGACGAAGAATTGCGGTTCTTATCGGAAGCTGATTAATTTTTTTCTATCCTATGTGATTTCTGATGGCGACGATTGTTTATCGGGATTTGTGGTTATCCTTGTGCGACGCATGCTATGGTATGTGTACAGAAGTGCCTGAAAAATGAATCTTCAGCTTTAAGTCAATTGTACGCATCTCGGCTTCCCTTGGCAGTCCTTGTCTAGCTTGCGCTGTTGTGCATTGTGAGGAACCAACTAGCTCGAGAGGCGCTGTTCGAGCTAAAATCACGTACCTATTTTCTCAGACACTTTTTTGGACGATTTGGGTTATGGCGGCGGCAACTGCGATGCCTTTTCTGTCGAACAAGCTTTATACGCTTCGTTTAATGACCACTCGCACGCTCACTTTCAAGGTTACATTTCAAAGCGATATAATCAAGCTTTGTTCGGGCAGCTGCAGGCACCACCCCTTGCCGTGACGTGGTGCCTCAGAAAGCAGCATTGACATAGCATTGTGCTACCACACGAGAACCTGCTCGAGTTACATGCTTTACTAGACTAGGCATAATGGCTGGAGAAAATGCGTGCGAATCACATAATACACCACGATCACGTTGTGCGCAGACGCGCTATAGATAGAGAAATACGCGCTAAACCTCTGCCTTCCCGCAAGGGAAATGCAATAGGCAAGGCCGTGCAAGCCCACCATGATCTAAACGGCTCCAGTTCAGTTCAGTTCAGTCGTTCAGTCGTGTCCGACTCTTCGTGACCCTATTGACCATGTCACGCCACGCTTTCCGGTCTCTCACTATCTTCCTAACATCACATAACTTCATCTGCAGTGCCTCGAGGATGCCATCTAACCATCGCGTTCGCTGCCTACACCTTCTCCGGCAACCCTCAACCTTTCCCAACATCAAATCTTTCTCCAGCGACTCCTCTCTTCTCATCAGATGACCAAAGTAGCTGAGCTTTAACTTTAGAATTTGACCCTCCAATGAGCAGTCAGGGTTTATGGTCGACAATATTGACTGATTTGATCTTCTGGCAGTCCAAGGAACTCTCAAGAGTCTTCGCCAGCACCACAATTCAAACGCGTCAATTCTTCGGCGGTCAGCCTTTTTCACAGTCCAACTCTCGCATCCATACATCACAACTGGAAAGACCATAGCACGAGTTATACGGATCTTGGTTGGCAGACTAATGTCTCTGCTCTTTACTAGGCGGTCAAGGCTAACCATTGCTCTCTTTCCCAGAAGCAGGCGTCTCCTAATTTCATGGCTGCAGTCTCCTTCCGAGGTAATCTTGGAGCCCAAGAAGAGAAAATCTGTCACTGCTTCCACTTCTTGTCCCTTGATGCTCCAGGACTTGATAGGGCAAGACGCCATGATCTTTGTCTTTTTAATGTTCAGTTTAAGCCCAAACTTCTCACTCTCTTCTTGTACGCGCATCAGAAGTCTCTTGAGTTCCACTTCACTTTCTGCCATTAAAGTGGTATCATCCGCATATCTAAGGTTGTTGATACGTTTTCCAGCAATCTTCACTCCAGCTGAAGACTCGTCCAGACCGGCCTTCCTCATGATGCACTCTGCATATAGGTTAAATAGGCAGGGCGACAGTATGCAGCCTTGCCTCACTCCTTTCTCAATCGGAAACCAATCAGTAAGACCATGCCCAGTTCTGACTGTGGCCTCTTGCCCTTCATACAGGTTCCTGAGGAGACAGATGAGGTGAATTGGAACTCCCATCTCTTGGAGAGCTTGCCACAATCTGCTGTGATCTACGCAGTCAAACGCTTTCGCATAATCAATAAAGCAGAAGTAGATGGGTTTCTGGAACTCTCTTGCTTTTTCCATGATCCAGCGAAGGTTGGCAACTTGGTCTCTAGTTCCTCTGCCCTTGCGAAACCCAGCTTGCACGTCCGGAAGCTCCCGATCCACATACTGCTGCAGCCTACCTTGGAGGATTTTCAACATCACCTTGCTAGCATGCGAAATAAGCGCGATCGTGCGGTAGTTGGAACAATCCTTGGCACTGCCTTTCTTTGGAATGGGGATGTAAACTGACCTCCTCCAATCCTGTGGCCACTGCAGGGTTGTCCAAATCTTCTGACATAATGTATGCAGAATGTTAACAGCGTCATGGTTGAGGTTTTGAAGCAACTCAGCTGGAATGCTATCAATTCCGCTAGCTTTGTTCTTAGCAAGGCTGGCTAAGGCCCATTCAACTTCACTCTTCAGGATGCCCGGCTCAAGATCAGTTATCACAACCGTCTTATGTTGGGTTTGCACATTCGAGTCCTTCTTGTACAGTTCTTCTGTGTATTCCTGCCACCTCTTCTTTATCTCTGCGGCTTCAGTGAGGTCCTTGCCTCGTTTGTCCTTTATCACGCCCATCTTAGCACAGAAGTTTCCTTTGATATCTTTGATTGTCTTATACAGAGCTCTTGTGTTCCTTAATTGGCTGTTGTCCTCAACTGCTTGGCACTGTATGTTCAAGAAGGCATTCTTATCTCTCCTTGCTATTTTCTGAAAATCCGCATTGAGAACCTTGTATCTTTCTTTTTCCCCCATAACTTTTGCCATCCTCCTTTCCGCAGCTATTTGCAAAGCCTCTTCAGATAACCAGTTTGCTTTCTTGCATTTCTTTTGCTTTGGAACTACCTTAGTAGCAACTTCTTGTATTATATCACGAACATCAGACCACATCTCTTCGGGCTCTTTGTCTTCTAGATCTAATTCTTGAAATCGATTCCTCACTTCCACAGCATATTCTAATGGAACTTGATCCAGATTATACCTGAAAGGCCTTCTAGTTTCCTGCGTTTTCCTCAATCGAAGCTTAATCTTGGCAACAAGAAGCTGATGATCGGTGCCACAATCGGCCCCAGGCCTTGTTTTTACTGCTTGTGTAGCGCTTCTCCATCTCTGTCGGCAAATAATATAATCGATCTGATTCCTGTACAGACCGTCCGGTGAAGTCCATGTGTACAGGCGCCTCTTGTGCTGTTGAAAATGAGTATTCGCTATGGTCAGGTTGTTTTCTTGACAAAACTCTACTAGCCTCTGCCCAGCTTCATTTGGCTCACCAAGACCGAACTTGCCTGTAATTCCGGATATTTCTTCACTCCCTACCTTGGCATTCCAATCTCCTATCAGAAAAACGACGTCTGATGATGGGGTGCGGTCTAAAAGGCATTGTAGGTCCGCATAAAATCTCTCAACGTCAGCTTCTTCAGCAGTAGTGGTCGGTGCATAGACTTGGATAACTGTTATGTTGAAAGGGTGACCTTGGATCCGAAGTGAAATCATTCGGTCGTTTTTGGGGTTGTACCCTAGCACTGCTTTGCCCATTCTTCTGTTTACTATGAGAGCGACCCCATTCCTTCTCTTGGATTCGTGCCCACAATAAAAGACATAATGGTCGCCGGAGTTAAATTCTCCCATTCCGGTCCACTTGAGCTCGCTGATACCCAAGATATCAATGTTCAATCTGTCCATTTCTCGCTTGACGATATCCAGTTTACCTTGCGTCATAGATCTTACATTCCATGTTGCTATGTGATACATCTCCTTGCAACATCGGACTTTCCGGTCGCTTCCCGACACATCCACAACTGAGCGTCCTTTTGGCTTTAGCCCAGCCGCTTCATTCGTCCTGGAGCTACTAGGAATCGCCCTTTGTTCATCCCCAGTAACATGTGGGACGCCTTCCAACCTGGGGGGCTCATCTTCCGGCGCCATATCATTAATGGTATTGTGACTGGCCATAGGGTTTTCTTGGCAGGAAATACTGGAGTGGGTTGCCATTACCTTCTCCAGTGAATCACATTTTGTCAGAACTCTCTGCCGTGACCTGTCTATCTTGGGTGGCCCTACACAGCAGAGCTCACGACTTCATCGAGTTTCGCAAGCCCCTCCGCCACGACAAGGCAGTGATCCATGAAGGGGAAACGGCTCCACCATGTCGCAAAAGAAAGAGCGACCTCTAAAAAAAGTTAAAATATACTTTTGCGCAAAACCAGTGAACCGCGTTGTTTTCTTTAGGAAAAAATCTCCTGTCATCTATTTAGGCCTGTGACTATGTTGGATAATAAAAAAGGAAGTAAGGGCCGATCCATGCGAACAGCTTTTCCTTAACACCTTTAGTTGCTGTCGCTATCAATAAATTTCTGAAAGCATTGTGTCGCAAGTAGCGCGACTATTTC
>JAJIZL010031012.1:0-21234 GCA_023969395.1 Amblyomma maculatum
AAAAAAAGTGCGAAAAATGACAGCCAGAAGAGGTAAATAAATAGGTGCGAGACATCAAATATGTAAAGAAACCACGTTAAAAAGGGGAAAAAGAAATCAGGCAGAGACACTCAGGATTGCTTATTTGTGGGACTACGAAACATTGTGTTACCTTGCGGAGTACTGAGTCATATATTCTACGGCCGACCAATCGGGGTTGCCATATCCACATGCCAACTAGCACCTGTCAGAGGCATGTTCCATCTAAAAGGTGCTACCCAAGGTATCCCCTGCCATGTTATGTCACCTGCCAACTATAGACCGACACAGATCTGTGACGTAACCAAAAGTCGGTGGCACTGCTGTCACCAGGTTGAGCTGAGAGTGAAAAGAAGGCTTAGCGCCTTAAGGAATACATAGAGCAAAAAAAAAAAAAATTAGCTGTGCTTCAGCTTTTGGCTAAATCTGGAGTTACGCGAGAGCAATCTGCATGGCTGTAGCCTTAAGTTCGGGGTGAAAGTAAAGGCACGGCTTTTGCACATAGTAGTTTACTCTAAGGCTTCAGCTTTATTTATGCCATAGGGGAATCACTTCACGTATGAGCTTCCCTTGCCTCTCGATGTTGACCGTTTTCATTCGGGTGTAGAAGACTTCTAGGGGTATGACATCGTCTCTACATCGAACTCCGGGGTACACCGCAGTCACAACATTCAAATGAAGCTTCTGTCCTAGCAACTCGCTGTTGTCGTTCGCCTCTACCAAGTACCGAGTTGTCGGTCGTATTCTTCTTCTTTGTTTTCTTCTTTTGCTTGTTCTTCTTTTGGCTCTTCCTTTTTTTCTTGTTTTCTTGTTTTTGTAGCCATTCTCGCCATTTCGTGGTGCTTGTCCGAAGAGCAAAGAAAGAAGAAGAATACAGATAACTCGGTGGTTGGTAGAGGCGAACGACAACAGGGTGTTGCTAAGGACAGACGGTTTGTTCGAACGTTGTGGCAGCGGTGTGCCCCGGAGTTCGATGTAGAGACGATATCATACGACAAGAAGTCTTCTACACGCGGATGAGAATGGTCAACGACGAGAGGCAAGGGGTGCTCATATGTGAAGTGACTCCCCTATGGTATAAATAAAGCTGAAACCATAGGGTAGACTACTATGTGCAAAAGTCGCGCCTTTACTTCCAAGCCAAACCTAAGCGTAGCCATGCAAATTGCCCTCGAGTAACTTTAGGTTTAACCACAAGCTAAACCGCAGCTAATATTTTTCTTCTTTCTTCGCTCTTCGTAGGCACGGCAAAATGGTGGCCAATGTAGCTCTCGCTACCAAAGATTTTAAAGCAGATTTCTGATTTCACAATGCGCCTATCGTCATTCGGGGCAGAGTAACTACGAGCATCGTAGAGCAGACTGTGAAAGTATGAAATCTCATTAGCGTGGTGGAGTATTTTTAAAACACTTTGAAACATAGGAGGCTACAAGTCGGGAGCGCGACCCATAAAAAACGCATCCAAGAAAACCTAAAACTTACCAAAACAACTTTCCGGTTTCAGGGAGGACCAAGAAATGCAGAGGATAATTAAATGTTAGAGAGTGCTTTGAAGTACAAGAAAAACAAAAGACATACAAAATATGCTCCGTCATTTTGAACTCAGTCTAAATTTTTTTTTTTAATCCCTCGACAAATGTGTATTGTGAGGTCCTACACACCCCTGAAAAGCTCATTATCCGCGGGGTGCTTTTCGCAATCGCTGCAGTTTTTCAGGCTGCCGCGGAGGCTGCATACCCTCTTAAATACTATCGCTTAAATAATACAAGCGTTTAATCTCAAGGCAGGGCTCACTCAACACGATAAACGAGCTGACCACAGCAGCAGACGACCAAAATCCCCCGTTTGCTCATGGACGTCGGCGTCGTCTGCGCTCGAATAGAGCGTCGTCTGTGCCGCGTTCCGGTATAGGATAGGGTGGGATTCCCTTGTCACGATGTTTAATGAGTGCCTTTTGAATGTAGGTTCGCCTAGGCAGCATATCCGGCTACACGAGAATCCCGCACGATTCGGAGAAACACCCGGCAGATAGCGAGTCTGTCGGCGCTATGTATGGCTTCATAAACCTTTTTGGCGGCATTTTAGCAATAGGTTGCCTCTGGAAAGGGGTAGCATACTTTGTTACACACTTCAAAGCGTTCGCCAACGTTTAACTACCAGCAGCCTCTGTTGGTGCCCTGCGAAACGAGAAAAATATTGCGGTATGTTGTGTTTACATCGGTTTTTATTGTTTCGCCCTCCTACCTTGCACCAACGCACGTTTCATGGTGTTTGAAAAATACTGCGTCTTTGACGTGGTGTTTCGTGCTTTGAAAATCTATTCTATAGGGTGTTCATGGTTGCTCTGCACCGAATAACAACATCATACGTGTCCCGTGCAACTTGAAAACTTGTTTAAAAACTCTCGCTTCCGTGTATTCCTATGGGCGTTAAACCTACCGCAACAAGCCCCAAATAATGGGAAACAACGTGAAAACCTAGTCGGAAAGGTTCGAAAGGAGGGGGGGGGGGGGTGGGTCATGTAATTTTTAAGCACCTTCTCGGGACGTTCGTCCCCGTTTGCGGCTAGGTTGTGGGATCACGCCCAGCATGCGCGATTTCCACTCGTCTGTTTGCCTCAGGCGATCGACACACTCCAAAAACCAATACGTGCGCGCTCAGTGAAAACAAACAAACAAACAAACAAACAAAACAAACATATGCGCAATCCACGGCGACGGCACTTTCGGGCGATAACAGTGGTGCGCGCTAAAACAGAGGTCGGATTGAAATCATCCACACAACCAGTGCCCCCTTACCACCCCCACTCTGCCCGCCTTCCTTTTTTTTTTTTTTTCTTGCCCTGGCGTCGAACTTTGTTGCGAAACCAGTGAGCGTAACACGCAAAATAGTCATTGCGAGTCACATGTGATCGAACGCGGCTTATCGGCAGAAACTCAGTATAGCCTTGCGCATTCTCATGCCAATAACACCTATAGCCGTCGCTGAGGGCTGCTGCAAGTATAGCTGGCGTAGCCAGGTTCTTGACACTTCTTGATTTGATCTGATTAATAGCTATCTAGAAATAAATAAATAAATAAAAGGCAACGCCCGATTCGCGTGCAGCCAGCGGCATACATGACTTGCATTTCTTTTTTTTTAAACAAACACTTTTTTTGTACTTGTACACTGACGGTCGCGATATGAATTTCTAACCCCAATGCATGCATGACAGTAATTGAATTACGGTAATAAAATTACTGCAATTTAATTACGTATTCCTGTAATCTTTAAGTAATGAATTACTTTTTCGGTTTGGTAATTTAGTAATGTAATTAGTTACTTTTTGGTAGTAATTTCCAGCAAACGTAATTAATTCCTTTCGAAATTACTTTTACTAAAGTGCGCCACTACTCCTTCAATAGACAACAATGTAGAGTGCCGCGAAAGCTGAAACGACGTGCGGTAAGCCGAAGCCAGCGTAACGGATCGGCAAAAGGAGACAGAATTAAGCAGAACAGTGCGTCTGAGACCTCGTGTGTAGCAAGGTGATTTAGTGCGGCTATCCCATGGCAAACATTCTCCAATCAGCAGGATACAATGCGTCAAGGGAATGCTGAAGGGATAGATGGTGCAAGAAGGCTGGATGAAAACTACTAGTTGGGAGCGCGGCGCAGTGGCACTCCCTGTTGCGTCAGCTAGGGCAAAGTGGTGCTTGGTTACACTGGTCACCACGGGTCGAGGGAGGATTGGGGTTGGGGAAGATAAGCGGAAGGGTCCATGGCGTGAGCCACCGTGGCTTGAGCACAAGGTGCCGACGTCAATTCTTGGGACTGCGGAAGCAATAAATAACCTAGTTTCTTCGGGCTCTTCAAAAGGCGGAGACAGCCCCGGGCCAGCAAGACACTGGATTCTAAGGTCAATTCACGATCGTTTGGCCATGCTTCTGCTTTTGCTGCTTTTGGTGGTTTTTTTTTTTTGCTTTTTTTGTTTCTGTAATCGCAAGTGCTGTAGGAAAGAGGGAAGGAAGAGCTCTCTGGGACGGAATTTGGCGGGAAGACGAAAGAATGTCTGTACTTCGCGTCTGGAGAACAAGTTAATTTTTGTTTACTAGCTTTACTTAGTTTTTGCATGGTTGAAAGCTAGAAAGTAATTTAAAAGTACTTAAATTTCTCAGCAGAAGTAATTGTAATGTAATTTCATTACTTTTTGGGAGCAGTAATGTAGTGTAATTACTTTTCTACGATTTTTAGCAAAGTAATTAGTAATGTAATTTAATTCCTTTTCAAAAGTAATTCTGCCATGTATGCCATAATGTAATCATCAAAATGTTAGGCTATCTCCGTCTTGAAATTTCCTTAAGCATTTTTATGAGGACGGCGTTCTTTGAAATTAGTTTGAATCCCCACCGTTTTCGGCTCTTTACCGACTTTTCTTCATCTGTTGCCTGCAGGAAGAAACGGAAAGCTAGAAGTACCACGAATTCTCACAAGCTTGCTTTATCATGTCGCAATGAAGTGTGCTCTCGCGGAAAATCGTTCCTCCGAAAATCGCGAAACGTGCGTACAAAGGAAGCAGGCAATAAATAAAAAAAAAAAAACATCGAAGCACACACTCACCGGCACACAGGAGAGACGCGCACATTATACATAACGTTGTAATGCTCTGCAGAAAAAAGGAGAGCGGGGAGGGGGCTATGGTAAAGAAGGCACGAGCGAGCAAGCGAGTTCGCGTGTGTGCTGCAGCGCGCTTTGTGCGGACTCATGCGGGCGAAATGCACAACCCTTTCCGCGACCGATTTTGCAGTTCTCGCTATAATAAAACTCCATTCGGCGCACCCGCCACCCACGTCGGCCCTTTGGGGATAACGCGGCGAGGCGTATTCTCGAGGCGCCCTCTTCCAAGCAGTCAGCTAGGCAGAAAGCTCCGCCGTCCTTCGAGAACAATCCCCTTTCACGAGCGTGGGAACCGCGGGCCCGTTCAGGCCCGCGGTGCTGCTCCGGCTTTGCAGCGCGTGGCGCCAGGCCCAGTCTTTATGAGATGGTCTTCCGGGGACCCGCCTATCGATCGGCCAGCGGTTCACGCACCTGCCGACCTTTCGCGCAGGTTCCCCGAAAGGGAGGGGGATTCGGGAGGCGCGAGGAACCAGCTTCTCGCGGCGGCTGGCGGCTCGTCCCACGCACCGCTGGATCCTCTCCCCTGCTTCGTCTCCTGTTCGGCACGCCCTGTCCAAACAGGCCAGTGTGAACTGGACTCGTTCGAGACGTGTGTGGTTCTCGTCGTGGCTCAAAGCAGGCAGTGGGAGGCCGGGGAAAACAGAACAGGGAGGCACCTGTTGCGCGCGTCCGTATATCTGCACGACTGTTTGTGCACACACGAAGATTGGGACTCCAATGCTAGCTGCGCCCCCTTTAAAGCAGCGCTAGCAAGCGAGGTATAACGCCTGGTAACAGGCGACTCCGGTAAGCCTTGTATCGTTCAATGAAAGCAAAAAAAAAAAAAAAAAAACACACACACACACACACATTTAGAGACTGTTTGACACCGCCAATTAGTAGCGCGAAAGCGTCCTAATATCTGTGTCCATCCACATTTATGGACTTCGATACTTAATTTTCGGGGTGTACTACCCTTGCCTTTAACGCACACTAAGAGGGTGCAATGCGACAGCGGTGTGTTTGTTTCTGTCAATCACGGATGGAAGTTATGATGGTTGCTTGGTTTAAATGTTTAACGTCCCAATAAGAGTCGGATTATGGGGGACGGTGTAGCGGAGGGCTCAGGAAATTTCGACCACATGGGGTTGTATAACGTGCACTGACATCGCACAGTATACACCGGCGCCTTCCTTTTCGCCTCTGTCGAAAAGCGACCGCGACGGCTGCGATCGAACCAGCGTCCTTGGGTTCAGCAGTCAAGCGCCGTAATCACTGAGCCACCGCGTCGGGGCCGAAGTTGACGTAGACGACAGTATGCAATGCAAAGCGCGAGACAGTGAAGACACGCGAAGCTGCGGGAATAAATACGAGGCTCCACGTATACTCGTTTCCTGTGAGAAATTCCTGTGTTCGAATTCGCTCCGCTCCAACGGTTTCTTTCTCCCCGAGATCGGCAGAGGCTTCACACAAGATGGGTTGGACAGCATTAAGTAGTGCTTTCGCACTGAAGGTGTTGGTTGCGCGCAGTCTTGCACACGTAACAGAAAATAAGTAACCGATTACAATTACAACTACTCCACTTCAGGTGTAACTGATTACAGCGCTCAATTACAGCCCCAGAAAAGTGACTTATCATTACAGAACAGTAATCGATGACAACTACGTCACTTTTCTTCGAGCTTTATTTCCATAATAAACTCGCTCAGACTGCAATAAACTGGTGCAGCTTGCTCATAGAGTTTCTTACTCTTACCTAGAGGGAAAGCTGTGCTGCCGTCTATGGGAGTTTACATGAAGTTTCCAGACGACCAGTTCAGCCACCATGGGCGCTCAAAGCTTCATGGGCCGGAGAGCTACCGAGTGCAGAACTACAACTTTTGGCCAAAACTAATGCAAAGATAAACGTTGTTCTACCGTAAATAAGGTCCTAAGATTGAATATTGTGGCTATAAATTACAAAAAGAGAGAGAAACAGAATGTCAGTGTGAGATTGATCGAATATAAGCGATGGCTCTTTCTCCTATTGGCTTAGTTTTGAGCAGCACAAATACCAATATTTTGCACTTAATAGACAAAAGTGTGAAAGGAAAAAATTGTTATGAAAATATTTATGGTTGTGCAATCACTTAAGGAAGTTTTTAGTGGCACTTCGGGAAACAGAAACCATTTAATGGCGACGTCTGCTTTTGCGCCTTCGCTACTATGGCTTTCGCGGTCTATGTGCGCACCTTGAGATGATGATGATGACGAAAAATAAACATCGCAGTAATGCCACTCCACGTACCCGAGAAAAACCGACTGTCCCGCCACAAGTAGCAAACCGGCCCATGATTCCTAGCGCGCCCATGGTGGCTGAAGTGCAGCGTCCTCAGCTTTCCCTCTAGTTAGTGTAAGAAACTCTATGAGCTTGCTTGAACTTTTCTTTTTTTACACGCAGTTAAATTTTAACAGGAGTCGCATTTGAAAGCTGTCGTCACTGATTTGTCAACGTTTCCCTGTGAAGACATCAGGCGCAGTATTGAACACTCTTTACATGTAAACGCTAAAGTTTGGGGTGGTGATTTATCGCACAAACTTCTTGCGCGCCCGCTGGTATAGTTGCGCAATTCTCTTCGATGAAAGTTTCGACGTCCTCTATGAAGGTGCCGCGCTTCGTTGTCGGCGCTGTGAAAAGGCACTTCAGGTAAGACGCTGAAAAGCTGACAAAAATCGTGTCGGTGCTTTTTTCGTATAACATCAGAGGGAGGCTTGTCGTGCGGAAACATGACAAGGCCGGTTGAATTCTTCGTCCAAAACCTGGCGGAGCTCCTGATCATCGTCCTTCCCTATAGACGGAATCGCTACAGTGACCAGAAGATGCTAGACCAAAAACGTACACCGCGGAGAGAGCGAAATGCCGGACAGCCATGCGCTCCGTCGTGCAGCCGAACAATCTGACGCTATCAGAGCGCTACAACATGCTTCGCCCCTTCAGCCTATTGCGTAGAAGTAATAATTAACTTTTAATCAGTTACTGAAAAAAAACTACAACCTAATTACCCGATACTTTACTATCTGGAAAAGGTAATCAATTGATTACAAAGTTACTAAAAAATGAAACTATTACAAGTAATCGATTACAAGTATGCAATTACGTATACAGCCACGCCGCAGTCGTGGTTGGGGCGGCGGAACCCTGTGCCCAAGGATGCGAGATCTATAATCCCGGCCGCGGCGGCAGCTTTTCTATGGAGTCGAAAAGCAAGGCGCCCGTGTGCTGGGCGACGTCAGTGCATGCTAAAGAACCCCAAGTGGTCGAAATTTCCTTAACCCCTCCACTACGGCATCTTTCATAGCCTGAGCCGCTTCGGGACGTTAAACCCCATTAACCAAACCAAAGCAATAGACATCTCCTGGCCTATGTCATGAACGACGTATCGGAGGAGGAGCGAAGGGGGCGGCCGCCACGTGGTGGCCTATAGGGCAAAACATTCGGCTGCTGGTGGCGTGGTGCGCGAATCTAGTCTTGTCTGGTGACACCTCGCTGTTTTTTTTTTTTGTTTTTTTTTTTTCAATGCAATCAAGCTGTCGCGTGGTGTGATGTGATATTCGACCGAAGATGACCAGCAGCATGGGCTTCTTCCGTTCTAGAGGCGCCCAAATGTATTTTTTCAGCTGTGCAAAGAGCAAAGCGACAAACGTCATGCGCTGGCAGGCCTCCATTTTTTACTTGATAGTAAGCGCATTTTTCTGGTATACTCGTGCGTTCACATATTTCTGGGAGAATGAACAAGCACTTATTAGTTTGCTATCGTAACTTAATGCTGATCAATCGCGCTCTAAAAGGCCCGGACGGCATGCGATCAATGGCAGCGCTTTGAGAGATTCTTTCTTGACATTCAATTTATTCCAGTTCAGCAGGCCATGTTGAAGGAGCTAGCTCTCTCACAAGACGGCTCCCATTGCAAGGCCATGCCATCGGCATGGTCGCTTAAGTACAGCCGCATCCCTAGACGGAATCATAATATAGTACACTCAAAGGCTGTCGTGTCCCAATCGAAAGGTGGTTTTAGTGGAATCGTTTAAGTGCACTTATGAATGTTTGCACGCCTTGCATGCATGATACTATTATGTGCACGAAACGCGTCTTTGTTACTTTCCGTACCGCGGGATGCATTCGCGTGGCATTGCTAGCAGCGGGGGAAAGTGCCAATAATATATTTTGTTTGTCTGGCCGAACATAACACAAACTAAATATGTCTGTACTTGGGAGGGAAATCACCCAGCCAAGCGCGAATTATCTTGCGCGTGCGCTGCTGTTCTCGCTCACATTTTTCCACGCTTTGTGGGGCCCAGCAGTCGGTTTCGTGAAAGACATGTTAAAAAAAAAAAAAAAAAAAAAAAGCAACTGATACCTATAATAGGCCTGCATTGACCCCTTTTCCAGCATGCTTAAGTCCTATGCGTTTCAAGTGTTTGATAGGACTTCAGATCGTCCGCAGCGCGCCACGCTATTTCATGTAACGGAAAAATAATTGCCCAGACTAAAGTGAGAATTGCTAATGGGTACGTATATTAAGGAGTGCTGAATATTGTGCTGGATCTGAATGTGACTAACGCACAATTTGAGCCAAAAACTGTACAGCAAAGGGCAGATCCCCGACGCTCTTTGCAGCAGGTCGACCCGGCTGTAAAAGATGCTTTTGCCCCGACCAAGCAGGGTTTTCCTTCGGCGCACCCCCCTCGTCACGTGCCTCCGTGACGTCACGTTGTTTCCAAACAGGGAGAGGACTCTGGTGTTGCGTATGGTCACAGTCAATGAGTGCTGTAAGAATCAACGACTTGAAACGTGAGCTGAGCTATATCGATGTCGGCAAATGAAAACGTCCGCGGATAGATTAGATACGGTAACGCGATGGCAGCCTTTCGCTTCTTGTGAACATGCTGCGCTGCATATACTGCACTCATCGCGCCGGTTTTACTCGGCTTAATATTTAGCATTTGCAACCGATTTGTTTACGACGCTGTGGACATTGTTGGGGTGCTGCAGGTTTCAGCACACCGTTAAAATAATGCTGCAATGCTATTGTACGGGCTTGTCAAACTTGCTCGCCTCGTTGCAAAATAAGTTTTTCTAGAGGAAGAACGTGATCGTAGATGTATGCGCTGAGCAGGGGGATATATATAGTTTGAGATCCGGAGAAACGAGATTAGCAAGCTGATATATAAGGGGGAGGGGGGCGACTGTTAGGAGGTGTTCGATGGAATCTTTGAGACCTCACTGCGTTCTTATACTATCCATGATTTGGCACTAGATATTCAGCGCAGTCGCTCGCACAGTTTGTCATGCTACACGACCTGTTCTGGGATTATCCCAATCTCCTTCTTTAGGCCGTGATACACCGAGCATAACAACGCTCTGCAGATGAAAGAAGTGATTTATTTGAAATTACATTGGCCCACAGGTGCTGACACGCTTTGTCGCGAAAGTTGAATAAATGGCGTGAGGTTTTAATGACCAAGAAAAATAGTGGCAGTACAGTCGTGGCTATAGAATAGCACAACCATAGCACATTTCAGCAGAAGAACTGCGAAATTTAGCCACTTGTGCTAGATGTGCAATCACTAAAGTGACATATATATGACCACTATGCACAAAATAAAAAGCGAGAAGAGCTAAAGAGCTCCTACTGCACACTGACGTAATAAAACGCATATACGCTTATGCGGAAGGTTGGCAAGCAAAAATAATTTGCACATCGGCACCTCACTTGTAATTTACATTGTTTGTATGTTCAGAAAGGTTCTTGGGGCTAGAAGCTCTCACTAAAATATGCCTGAAGGTTATGGGTCTGAATTAATTCTGAGTGACCGACTATCGTATGCCACTTTATCGTTATGGAGTTCCAATTTTCTACGACGTCATGCTGTGGGCTCTTTGCAGGTGTTAAACATTTTTCACGTGCCCTTTAGACGATAACAAGCTAAATTGCGGTTTACACGAAGTGTCCTGTCGAATAAAAATGTTTTGGGGGGTCTTTAGTGCGTTTCCGGGCTTGAGAGAAGGGGGAGGAAGGCAAAAGTCTCTGGGTGTATATTCGAAATTTGTTGCACGTGTTTTGAAACACGGGCGATCAAAATAATTCAGGGTGCGTCTCTTTTCGTCTGCAGAGCAAGTTTCGGATGCAAAAGGACGTTATAATTAGAAAGAGGTTTAACTCACAAGCACATTTGCCTTTATCCGTGTCTCCGTATGCTGAACGATGCTCAAATAAGTAGTCTAGTGAGAGAAGAATGTGTGAGCGAGGTGTAAAACTGCTTGAAGCGCATGTATCGACGCTTCTGGCGATATATTCTCAAGCCTATTTTGTATCGACAACTAATTAGTTATTGGTTCTACCCGAAGACTAGGGCACGAGGCGGTGGCTGGCGCAGCGGTTCTAGGCGTTCTACTCCTAATCCAGAGGACGGTGGTGCGATACGGGTCCCAGCGGCGGCGTTTTGATGGCGGCGAAAAGCTAGGGGCCCGTGGGCTGTGCGATGTCAGCGCTCGTTAAGGAACCCCAGGTGATCGAAATAAATCCGGAACCCTACACTACGGCGTCTCTCATAGCCAACGCCGGTTTGGAACGGTTTATCGTATAAACCAAATCAAGCGAAACTACCCAGTTATTATTATTTTTTAGAAGCAGCTAGGTAGTAGGTATAAGGAGAAGGTGTCTTGTGAGAACATATAAAAGCATGCGGTTATACAACAGTCGTTGCAATGTTTATTGCAACCTTTTATTCGGGCGAAAGAGATGTGGAAACGCCTCCTCTTTGGACTGCTTGCTGCAAACCTGTTGCCCTGCTGCTTCCACCGTGCGAGCGCCAAGTACACAAAGCAGTCCAGTGAACAATGTGGTGTCGCCCAGTGAACCCTTATTCAAAAGGCATTCTATATACTGGCAGAATAATTATGGTAGCTCTGGATACACCTGTCGTACCATCGTTTTAGTCTGAAAAAGTAAAAATAAACAAATTTATTAATTAACAGATCAATCAATAAATATTTTCGAAACTCCCCGAGGGAAGATCTAGTTTGCTCAGTATCGGAGATACGCGGTCAGAGCAGGCAGGCTGGGAAGGAATGCTGTGGCCGGTAATTACGGGGTCCAATTATTGGTTATTCTAGTAGAAATTAAGAAGAAGAAATGGACATGGGCAGGACATGTAGTGCGAAGAGAGGATAACCGATGGTCGCTGAGGGTAACAAACTGGATTCCAAGGGAAGGAAAGCGTAGCAGGGGGCGGCAGAAAGTTAGGTGGGCGGATGAGATTAAGAAGTTCGCAGGGGTCAAGTGGATGCAGCTTGCACAGAACCGGGTTAAGTGGAGAAATATGGGAGAGGCCTTCGCCCTGCAGTGGGTATAATCAGGCTGATTATTATTATTATTATTATTATTATTATTGGTTATGCAAACCACTTCGTTATAGTAGTAAATTAGTGGTAAATATGAACCAGGCAATGTGAGACGTAGGCGTGGGGAGAGTTTTCGAATAGGACGGGATTAATTTGAACAGTAAGCTCATTTCACTGCTTGCATAACCCCCTCAGTTTCAGACGCGCATTCCTGGAATAATCGCTGCGTCAGCCTCTAAACGTGCAGTCACTTATTAGAATTGTCCTACCGATAACATTGCTTACATGTGTGATCCCGTTACATTTTCAGGAAGAACCTGCAGCTCAGAATTCCCAGCTTTTCCCTTCGCATTTTATCTTCTCGTTGCGAGCGCAGGGTTATGTAACGATGTTGAGTTTGCTCTTGTTCCTCCTCGGGCTTTATGTAACGCCATATACTCCAGCTAGAGCTTGCGAAGAGATTTCAATAAAGCAAAAAAAAAAAAAAAAAACCTGTGCTAGTGACCTGCAGCAGCTTTTTGTTTTGTTTTTTTCGCTCCGCAGATACTCAGGAGAGCAGAGCAGATTAATCGGAATTTGCCAAAAGAATTTCGCCTCCCTCCCTTCGGGTAAAATTTTGTCTTTTCGGAAAGTAACCGCGCTGCCACAACTTCTAGTTCTTTTGCAGGCTAACTGCAGAGAGTTTAGCCCGCTAGTCTACCACGAATCACTCTGTCTTGCGCGACTGTTCGTCCAAAGGGATCAACGCAGGGGTGCAGCTGTCCATCCAAATATAGCAACAGCTGTAAGATGAAAAATTGTGCGCCCAAGGTGGGGATCGAAGCTCTGTCGGCTCTTTTGGAAGGCAGGTGCTCTGATCAGTTAACCCCAGTTACTTGTTCAGTAAAACTATTTGCAAGGCATGTTGGTGCATTGCTACTAATATTTCAAGCGCAACAACAACGGCACACAGATATAGAGACGACAGGACATGCGCTACTTGCAACAATTTATTGAAGCTGAAAAGCAGCTGCTTATATAATGCATTATTGAGCGTTGAAGAGAGCACAAACTAAAGCTCAAGAATGGAACAGGCTCAAATCTGCTACTTCACTGCAAGGAATGCGGGAAAGAAGAAAATTACCAGGCACTTTTCCGACTAAAGTGGTGAAAGGCGAAAGCCTGAATACCGCATTCTGCTACGCATTTGTGGCGAATGTGGCGGTGAATGATCCTTCGAGTAAAGAGGGCGACTACTGTTTCACATTCCTCCCTTCCTTTGTGAAATTTGGTACATGTGTACGCGGAGAATTGTGACAGACACTGCATCTTTTCTATCCTGTAAATCAATTTGAAACGCCGCTGATGCCTGCTGTACTAACGCCTTCTAGACATCTTGGTCTGCTTCTGTTTGCTGTGTGGTGCGGTGTTCGAGCAAGCGCCAAATGGAAGGAACCGCACGGACGCCTGGATCGGACGCCCCGCGGGGTCAGCTTAGTATATGCATGAATCGCCTGGTGACGTCATGACCAGTCGTGACGGTATATGGCGCGCCTCTTGTCGAACACAACCAGAATTTCATTGAAGTTCACCGGCGTTCTGTAATTCGTCTACAGAAAAGGAAAGGCGCAGTATCTGTCACTCGCGGAATCTCGCTATCATTCTAACTGTAGACAAGGGGAATTACGAAGAATGGCAGGCCATCACTGTGACAAGGATGTCAAACCTGCTCGAATTTATTTTCAAGAGAGTATGGAGTAGTTTATTGCCATCCAAAAAGTGGCTGCAGAACCTCCAGAATGGCTCTCAAGGGTAGAGCCTTTGTTGTCGCTGCGAGAGTTTTAATGCGACGAGGCCAGTCTAACATTGGCTGATCATGACGTTCATTCATGTATATTGCCTTGTGCGTCTCTTTTCATGTTTTTATCGGAGTTTCGTGTTATGTCATGGGTCAAAGCCATGCAAAAAAGAAAAAAAAATCTTGGCGTGGTGCAGTGGTAATTAAAGCTCTGGCCTGGGGATCCAAGGGATGGAGGTTCGATTCCCCGATTGGAGACAAGGTTTGTTAATCTAATTTTTAAGTATCAGAGCCGCCGCAAAAGCGTGGCACTTTTGCTGACGACAACAATTAGCCATTGAAGGCTTTCGCCTTAAAAGAGGAGCTGCGAAGCCAGACTTCAAGAAACAACAATCGTCTGCAAAAGTAAAGACACAGTTGCACGCGGATTGAGGCGCACAAAATCGCCTGCATTAGCAGTCCCTCAATTATGATATGTAAAAAAAAAAAAAAAATGGAAGTTTTTAGATATGTTTTAGATACCGTTGTATCACATGTCCCTTTTTGTACCTTCTTTGCTATCGCGCGCGCATCATTCCCTTTTTGTTCCCTTTTTCCTTCCCCCCGCCCTCTAATGGCTATATAAGCAGCTGTTTTTCAATTTCAATAAATTGTTGCGAGTAGCTCATCGTCTCTATGTCTGTGTGCCGTCGTTATTGAGCTTGAAATATTAGTTACAACTTGTTCAATCATGCGAATTCTTCGGCTGTAATGAAGCACGGAAGGGATAAGCGCGTGTCACTCGTAATGTTTTGGATGCTTGCTGCAGGGTTTGACAGTTTTACTGGCGTACGCTTCAGCAGATGTCTTTCATAAACCTCTAAACGCGGAAGATGTGCTTGTGAAGACGTTCTTTCCGCGAAACAAATGTGATCGATGTGTTCTGTGCTATCGCGAATTCTGACTACAAAATTCCACAATTTGTTAAGCAGCAGGCGCGCATGCCGCCAAGGTTGCCGACGCAGCGGAGCACAGATCTACATACAGCGGGCACTATCGTATATCCCTCCGCTTGTCTCGTTGCTGTGTACAGGGCTAAGCAATTATTCCTTGAAATTGCGACATGTACTGCCTCTTCCCGCAGTTCGTATTTTCTCCGGTAAAACTGCGTCTTCGAAGACCAAGTCTCGTCGCTGATCGAGAAAGGACGAGAAGTCGCTTAGAATCAAGGAACGCAAAACTAGAAAAAGCGAAATCGGTAACATAGCAGAAAAAAAAAATACACAACGAGAATGAGTTAACATCAGAGCCGGTTACGTAAGCACGAGAAGGGGCTAGAAAGAATTAAACGGTTAGAAATTGGCGAACAGATAAAATAAAAGCGAACATACACGCGCACTGTGTGAGACACATAAATCGGGACTATAGATCTATCAAAGAACCAAATGGCAGAAGTTAAACTCAACATGCTGATAATATCTTTCGGTACAGCTGGTAGAAAAAGAATGCGAGTAAACCATTAGTTTATTTTCCAAAGGGCATTTATCGGAGGGAGGAAAAGCAAGGTCCAGTGCTACGTGCAATGCTTTGTGGATAATAAAAGACAGTTTGGCGACAGCGTTGGGGCAATCGCGTTAGGCGATATGAACTGCCGTATCGGCCAGCTAGCTGTCGCACCCTGTGAGTAGCATCACAAATTTATTGTGAACAGATAACATAAATTAGAAGAAGAAAAAAACGACTAATTCGAAAACAGTGAGTAAATTCGTGACTACTTAATGTCAAAAAGAATTTAAATCAAGTTCTCTTTTGTGGAATTTCACAAGTGAAGAGCTAGCAGTACTAGGAATTATCATAAACACATTATAATGGTCATAAAACACCTGGACAACAATCTTAGTCAAAGCAGAAGTTATAACGAAAGGAAACTGTTATAACGAAACGAAACCGGTAACGCGATAAACTAATCGAGTGAAACGGGTAAACGAGTGGAAAAAAAAAAAATAACGACGCGACGCTGGTGCAATAAGGAAAGTAAGAAAGCAGCTGAACAGAGGTGCGAGACATTGACCAAAAGGCGTTAAAGGCATAGAGGTTCGCGTTGAAATAAAAATAAAGCAAGCGATAGAAACCGTCAGATAGCTTAACAAGGTGAAGAACAATGAGTTCTGAAAATCCCCACTGAATTATTTGAGAAAACTTAGAGTACGCCCTATAGGGTCTCGAACTGCAATTAAGTTTTGAAAAAGAAACCAAACAACGCAGAATATTATTAAAGTGCTCAGAAACTATTTAGAACGCGGCGAATCGCTGAGTTACTTAAAGGCGTTATAGCCGAGTCTTTAAAGGCAACAGCGGAGCCATTCCATGACTTAGAGATGCACCATATGGGAACAGAATAGAAAATTAGTTAGAAGCAAGGACTGTTTAACTGGAAAAGTGGGATAGAAAACGTTACTAATTGTGCAAAAGTAAGATTACACGGCATTCCAGTTAGATCCGCTGATAAACTAGAACCATGCAGTGAGGCAACATGGTTAGAGACACTATACTAACGAAATGAAAAAGCACTGAACAAGGTTTGAGAAGGAGCCTCAGTTCTTAAGGCGACCGATCATCATTGGCATGGTTTAAATACGCTTTTACTTCCGAAGAAGAAAAGCCAGGGAGGGGGACTAGGAGCGAAAGAATGTTTCCTTGATTATGAATTTCTAAGCCTGGGTATGAATTTTTTATTTCTTTTTCAGGTCACGGGATCCCCGGTTTCAGGCTTAGAAATTCATGCCCAAGGAAATATTCTTCCAATCCTAGCCCTGCTTCCTTCTCCTCCCTCCCTGGATTTTCTTGTTCGGAAGCAAAAGCGTATTTTAACCCCGCCAGTGAGGAGAGCACTGCCCAGACGAAGACAAATGCCCTTGTCGAAACGTTGGCTGAGATTGCGAATTCCCCTGAACCCTTGCTCAGTGCTCTTTCATACTATGCAGCCATTTTATTCCTCTCGTTCGTCCCTATAGTAAAGGAATAAATGAGAAGTACCAGACATGTGGCACCAAAGTAAAAGGGGATAAAGTTCAATATTAAATCCTACAGACCCCTTAACGATGAAGCGCGTAACCTATAGAGTTGGGCAATGCAAGCAATGAAGTGAAATGTGCAACCCTAGACAAAAGTCAGCAAGATATTGGGAGGACATCACAGTGGCTTCAGAATCGCTAGCTATTTCGGCGTTATTCGTGCTTACGCAATGCACAGTGACAGTCACTGGGGAGACCCGGCCTTTGTATTTAATTTTCATGAACATCACCAGTGCATACGACAGTGCAAGTATAGGGGACTTTTTGGAAGATATTCTTTGTGACGGGATTAGTGCTATAGGATCATCAGAGCTGCTGAATGAAACCCGTGTAATCAGTGGAAGAGTGGCAATTTTTACATAAAGCTACAGTGCGGGCGAGGCGGATACATTGATTTTTTTTATTTTATGAATTATGTTATTTGGGCCCTCTCTCGGCGTTTGTTCGGTAGCAAGATATGTGTTTATGGCTGCGAAATTTGGATTCAGAGGTAAAAGTTGTTAACAGGGTATTTTTTCTTCCTCTACTCGATTCAACCTAAGTAATTAGGTGAGCTGAAGTCGGTGGTTCAGTTGAGGTTGAGAGGATCGCAAAACAAACAGATAAACGCACTTCATGTCTCGTCTACTATTTTTCAAAACGGCGAGAAGTGGCGATATGTGGTCGCTTCTTTTTTCTCTTTTCGTCTCATCCAGCGTAAAAGCGGCGCTTCTCATGCGAGTAGCCAGCCTCTTTGTCATAATCATATACTTCAGTGGTACGGGGAATCTGCCCCTATCAGACTCATCTTCATTTTGTCTTTGTCCTTGGCATCACCTGGCAACGGGATGGTAAACCAGTGGTCTGGACATCAACAATGCTCCGAAAAACAAATAAAGTCCACCGCACGAACAACCCGTACCAGCCATCGACTCGGGGAACGCGAGCTCCACGATACTGGCTCAGCAACCATGTTCTCACGTCTCATGTAGTCCTACCTCCACCTAACAGAAACCCAACGCAACGAAATTGAAACAACCATCTGCAAATGTTTACGCACGAAGCTTCGTGCAGCTATCGATCTTATTGAACCAGCCGCCTTCCGCATTCAAGGATCGCTGCGCATCATGAATCTCGGCGCCACCGTTTGACCATCACCTGTTAAGACCATGTCATTCTATAGAATCACTTGGACACAGCAAGTCACACCTCCCACAATTCCCCTATTTTCGACCGCAGTGCGAACGTCTGCCTCGCGTATATTTGGCACGCTGGCAGAAGTAAGAAACTTGCCACCTCGAGGCCCCATCCCATGGCACTCTACACAGATGCAATATTCGCTGACTTCAGCGTTACAACTTCGTCTGTAGGCCCCATTCGTTGCGGTCGCGCTCTGTTCTGAAAGCGTACTTAATCGACCGATATCGGTCGCCAGACGTCGGCGACACGCAGGTGCGAATGCGTCCTGTAATGTACCAGGTATCAAAAGTAACGCACTGCAAATGATTTCAAGGGATTCCCGAATGAGGGCAGGGTGCATAGGGAAAAAAAGTACGAGCTATTCATTCCGGCGAAAGTGAGAGACATGCAGCAATAACGAAGCACGCATGTTCACAATGATAGTTCAACAGCATGCGTGTATACGTGTTTGCTCTGCCGTCACTAATTGTGCGTTGTGCATGAACGTTTTATTTTTTTCCTCCCCTTGCTGGTGTCAGCGGCAGCAACAGCAGCAGCGCTGAGGCCGGCCTTGCAGTGAGGGCCGCGCCCTAGGCGCACGATGCGCTGATGTCGGGCCGCCGCCAGGCCCTCCTGTGCGTCGCCTTGCTCGGCTTCTGGGCCCTCGGATCCGGCTGCCTGCACTGCAAGCATCGCGCTCGCATCCTGCGATACCAGGTCGGTGGCCCTCGCCCTCAAACAAAGTCGGGTGGTTGGCCCGTGCGTCTGTCCCACTCTGGTAGATGTTTGCATTCATGTCAATCTACGTGTCCGCTAGGCAATCAGCTGCGCGTGTGAATAGACTCGCGGACAGAGTAATGTGGACTGTGTTTTAATTCTTCTCTCGCCTTGGGCAACGGAAATCGGATTTTCTGCCTTTGCGCGCTAGCGCTCAAGTGGCGTTTACTTGCATAAGCAGAAATTACCCCTGTTCGCGCTAGGTAACGCATCAGAAGGATTTAACCCTCGAAGCGTGGTTCATATTATTTAGTGTGCGGCTGTATATGTGTGTATTTGCGCTAGTACCTAAAATGGGAATGGCAGCGCTGCAACTGTTCATCAGAGACTGCTGAACCCAGAGCTACAGGGAAGTGCGGAATGATAAGAAGCGAAGATACGTTCGAACGGAATGGATAGAAAGAGATGAAATATTCGTTCGAGACGTGTTTCTACCGGGTAAATCCGTACTCAACAATGCTTATAGATGCGCGAGAGGGTTCGTGGTTCAGAAAGGGTAAAAATAGACTTGTCCCTTGTACTTCTGCCTCGGTGTTTGTCTTGTCAGTGCGCTTTTTCAATTTCCGAGTGCGTACTGGGATCAGAAACTAGCTTGTGGGTATGTTAGTTACAGCCCGCGAAACACTCCTGCCAGCGCCGTCACGTATAGTGCTGCTTATGTAATATCGTATAGCGATATGAGAGAGCATGGCACGCTTTCTCTTTCGAAAAACCTTACGTGAATACAGAACACCCTGCGGCACGTCCCAATCGATCTACGAAGCCAAAGGAATGGCATACGAGGAAGACGACATCCACGACACTGCAGGGGATCAGGCACGATAGCTAGCGGCTCTAGCAGTACGGGTCCCCAACACGCAGTGCAGACAGCTGAGGCGCCCACCTACGATTGCGACCCATTGTGGACTTTGAGCAATATGAAATCGCTTGCACGCAGCGCCAGCGGCCTTCCGGCGGCGACGATGTGCGGCCTGCGGCGCGGGTGTCGCGGCACGCGGCCGCCGCGTCGACGGCCGAGGAGCGCCTGGAGCGCGTCGACTCGGTGTCGTGCGACGGGGCCGCGGGCTCACTCCCGGCGGACGCGGCGGCCGCTTCCGAGGCCTTCCGCGTGGTGGACGTCGAGCTTCCCGAGGCGCACGCCGAGCTGCTGCGTCAGAAGGTGGACTTGGCCGCCCGCCTGCTCGTCCCGGTGGCAGCCCACAACAGCGAACGTGAGCCTTTCTCTTACAGAACTCGCTTGAATCAGAGCGCCTCGATCATCGGCGTAGCAACAGCGATGCGCTTGGTACTGCCACGCGGATGGTCGTGACGCGCAAATTATTTGCAATCAACGGATGCCCACCCTCGAGTTTCTTATGAATGCAGGACGTCACGCAGCTTGGCACGGCCTTCAAGAGCTTGAGCGTTTAAGTTAAATTCAGAATGGGGTGATTGATCGTATGGCGTCGGTCGAACGAAGAGCGCCAAGCTCCTTCGTCCGCTCGTCCGGCGACACGTTGCAAGCTGGAGAAGTCTTGAATATAAAGGCAGTTTATTCAAGACAGGGTCAAAGACGTACAGGGCAGATCAAGAAAGGCGGTTATCCAGAGACGGCCGAGACCCGGCGTGCTCTCCCAATTTCGCGCCAAAACATCCCCTTAAGTCAGTTTTCCCAGGTTTGGGAGCACCTCCTACGCATCAATTACTGTCCCTCTTCTGGTAGCCAATCCGAGAATTTTAGACCAACTTAAATTGGCCAATGGCGTGTCGGAGCTAACGAAGTTGTTTTTATTTTCCCGCACCACGCGTCTCCTCGAAACCGTCGAGCGTCTAAACACATGGCTACAGCCCTGCGAACCGACACGGAAAAGCACTCAACGAACAAAAGCATCGCGCAGCAGGAGCCACATGTGCGGTCCGAGGAGCAGTAGCGGTCCCCATCCCGTCTCCATTTCTGAGGCATCCCCGCGCCGCATCTTCGTGGGCCATAAAACACAATTCTCAGAAACAGAAGGGCTCGCTTGTCTTCGTCTGAGTCGCACACTTCGACAGAAAAGACTCAGCGCTCCGGCGATGGCCATTCTTTCACCGCGGGGTGTCACACAACAGAGGGTGACCAAATCAGCGAGCAAGGGAAGGACGAGAAACCGGGGCGGCCGGTAAACTGTTAGGCGCCGGAGGCTCCCAACCTAACAGTTTATCATCCTCTTCGACAGCTTTACCGTGGTTTGCTTCTCGTGGCAGTGATGCCGGATTCTACACTCAGGCATGCAAAAAATTTCACACGAAAACCGCACTCTATTCAAGGACAGTATTAAACGTTAACCTTCCAAGGAGCGGTGAGCACGCCAAGGGAGGACCTGTTCAACTGCATAGATTTTTTTTCTCTGCACGTACCTATGGAACGACACCAACGACTTTACGTACCACGAGAAGCATGTTTTCTCTAGCCCA